>MASP02000789.1:0-120845 GCA_001693025.2 Colletotrichum lindemuthianum | reverse complement strand
CTTCATTCAACTATATATATACTCTAAAAGTAAATACTATTTTTAATTTTAATTTCCACTTTAGTTTAAATATTTTAGATATATTTTTCTTAGTAATAATAAATATAATAAATATAAAGTTTAGAATACTATAACATCTTAAAAGAATACTATAATTTAAGTCTGAATACTACTAGGCTTTATATTTATTACTAAAGAATATTATATAGAGTATTTAGTATTCTATTTATAAGATACTTAAAATTATTTAATAAGATATTTATAATTTCTCTTATAAGATATTTATATTTATATCTATAGAGTATTTTAATTAGCTTTTAATTTAAATTAACTTTAGTTTAATATACTATAATTACTATATACAGTATTATATAAAACCTAAAGATATTATAAGGCTTTTTACTTTTTATCTAGAGTTATTAAATATAATATTTAAACTTACTTTATAATGTTACTATATTTTCTATATTCTCTTTTAAATAATAATAATAATTTCTTTAAGTATATTATATTTATATTAGAGAATAATCTATCTTATCTTAGATAAATTATATAATAACTAAATATACTCTTTTATATAAAATAGAATATATTAATAAGAAGTTCTACTATTTCTCTAAACTTACTATTTACTTCTTTATTTAACTATATATATACTCTAAAAGTAAATACTATTTTTAACTTTAATTTCCACTTTTATATTTCTTTCTATATTTAAACTAATATTATATCTTTATATATATAAGCGAAAGTTAAGTATAAAATATACTAACTTAACTTCCTATATATTTTACTTTATATTCCAAATTAAACTAAGTATTATATATTAGAAGTGTTTATATTAATATATAAATACTCTCTATACTTATTAACTTTAATTTATATTCTAACTATACTTATTTTATAAAACCTATAGACTTTATATCTAGATTTTATTTATAACTATATATAATATAATCTATAAATTAATATAATTTAACTTAAATTTAATTAGGTTTATAAATATTATATATAATATAATTAATTATAAAAAATAATATTCTCTCTATATAGTAATTTAGTATATTAATAAAATTAAAAAATATTATTTTCTCTATAATATCTAAAAATATCTTTCCCTCTCAATTTAAATATTTTATTTTAATTATTAACTATAGTATTACTTTTAAATACCCTAAAATAAAAAGATAAAATATTCTCCCTATATATATTAATCTTACTTTTCTCTCTGAGGTTTAAGAAACTTTAGTTTACTATATCTTTAGATTCCAATTAATTTCTTTTATAGAGTATTTAGAATTTTCTTTATAGGATATTTAGAATTTCTTTTATAGAATACTTAGAATCTCTTTTATAAGATACTTAGAATTTCTTTTGTAGGGTATTTAGGATTTATTTTGTAGGGTATTTTGGATTTCCTTTATAGGATACTTAGAACTTCTATTATAAGGTACTTAGAATTTCTTTTATAGGGTACTTAGGATTTCTTCTATAGGATACTTAGAATTTCTTTTATAGGGTACTTAGGCTAACTTTTACTTAAGTTTAAAAATTTCAAATATATTTTTCTTAGTAGTTATAGATACTTTAAATACAGACTCTTAAATACTATAGCCTCCTGAAAGAATATTATAATTGAAGTATAAATACTGCTAGGCTTTATAGCTATTTCAGGAATTTCTTTTTTAGGATACTAGAAATTTCTTTTATAGGATATTTAAAACTTCTTTTATAGGATACTTAGAATTCCTTTTATAGAATACTTAGAATTTCTTTTAAAGGGTATTTGGATTTTCTTTTATAGGATATTTAGAATTTCTTTTAAAAGATATTTAAACTAACTTTTACTTAAGTTTAAAAACTTTAAGTATATTTTTCTTAATAGTTATAAATACTATAAATATAGACTCTTAATTACTATACCTTCCTGAAAAGATATCATAATTTAAATATAAATACTACTAGACTCTATAGCTATTTCAGGAATTTCTTTTATAAAATACTAGAAATTTCTTTTATTAAATACTTAGGATTTCTTCTATAGGATACTTAGAATTTCTTTTCTAAGGTATTTAGAATTTCCTTTATAAAGTATTTGGAATTTCTTTTATAAGATATTTAGAACTTCTTTTATAGAATATTTAGAATTTCTTTTATAGGATACTTAAGCTAACTTTTACTTAAGTTTGAAAATTTTAAATATATTTTCCTTAGTAGTTATAAATACTATAAATATAGATTCTTATATATTATAGCCTCCTGAAAGAATACTTTAATTTTAGTATAAATACTACTAGACTCTATAGCTATTTTAGGAATTCCTTTTATAGAGTATTTAGAATTTCTTTTATAGGATATTTAGAATTTTCTCTATAATATATTTAGAACTTCTTTTATAGAATATTTAGAATTTCTTTTATAGGATACTTAGGATTTCTTTTATAAAGTATTTAGAACTTCTTTTTATAGAATATTTAGGATTTCTCTTATAAGATACTTACTAATTCTTTAGACTCTTTTTATAGAATATTTAGAATTTCTTTTATAGGATACTTACTAATTCTTAAGATTCTTTCTGTAGAATATTTACTAATTTCTTTATAAAGTACTTACTAATTTCTTTATAGAGTATTTAAATTCTCTTATAGAGAATTTAGCTTTTACTTTATAGAATACTTACTAATTCTTCAGATGTCTTTCTAGATACTTATTAACTTCTAGAGATCTTTTATAGGATATTAGTTATACTAATAGGCTTTACCTTTAGAGATTCAGTTTATAAAACTAGCTAAATTATAGAATATTTACTATCTTAAAAACTGTAAATATTTTCACTCTAGAGAGTTAGTTTCTTTTATAAGGTATTTAAATATCTTAAAAAAGGTAAATTTATCAAACTAGTAAATAGTCTATCTAGATATTAGCTAGCTATCTTCTTTATATACTTTTAGCTTATAAGCCTCTAGATTTATAAGGAAATTAAGGTGAAGAAAAGTTTACTTTCAGTAGATTATAATAATAAGGTCACTTTATTACTAATAGAATATTTTTCTATATCTAAATAATCTATAAAGAATTCAACTTTACTTATACTAAAATTATAATTTATAAAATACTATTACTTACTTTAAAGGTAGTAAAATAATTACCTACTAAGATACTAAGCTGAAACTTATTTATATTTATCTGTATATATAAGAGATATTATTATATTCTAATATAGATTCTAACTTAAAGGTATTTAACTATTATCTAGTACATAGTAATATTATAGTATTATTTAGTTAGATAACTATAAAAACTAAATATCTAAATAAGTAGTTTCTCTTCTATTAAAATTAATTACTATTATAATAAGATTATTAGTAGGATAAAATCAATCTATTTTATAAGAATCTAAATCTAGCTTATATTTTCTATTTAATTATATTATACTACTATATATAATATATACCTACTAAATGTAATTATTCTTTCTACTAGATAGATATTAAACTTAGTAAATAATATCCTTATTATAATATAATATTATTAGACTTACTATTAGTATTTCCTTCTATAATTTATATATATATTTTCTATCTACTTTAAGCTATAGGTTTTCTATAGGTAAATTTAGTTTCCTAAAAGTTTAATATATTTCTTAAGTAGCCTCTAAGAATATTATCTATATATTTCTATATTTTATAGAAATATCTACTAAATTACGTTAGTAATATTTCCCTTAGAATTAATATAAAATTTTATAGCTTTATAGCCTTCCCTAAACTAAATTATATTACTATATAGTATCTGCAGATTATCTGCTATATTAACTTGCTTGTAACTTCCTAGAAGGAGAAATTAACTATTCCCACTAATAGTAAACTTTTAGAGACTAATATCTAGTAGGTAAATAATTTAATATTTACTAAATTCTACTTTAGTATAATAGAAACAGTTAATATTAAAGAATTAAAAAGTAATATTACTATAAATATTTAGCTACTATAAGTTAGTTTTATAATACTTATAAACTTACTATAATATAGCTTTTTTTATATTTTATAGTTAATATAGCTGGTAGATATAATATCCTCTCGGGTGGATATAGTCTATACTTTAAGTAAAAAGTTATCTTCTTACTAATATCTTACGAAATATGGAACTACCTAATTATAGCTAAATTAGCTGCAAATTACCTCTATTTCGTAAATTATTAGCTATCTCAGAAAAGACTTTACTATAGAATATTACCTTAAAGCTTACTACTGCTAACCTACTAAAACTTCCCTATATCTAGATATTTTACCTACAGCCTCAGTGGGAGACTATACTAAATTACTAGTAATAGTAAATACTCTCTAGTATAATATAGAAAATATCAAACTAGATATTACTTTCTATTATAGCGTCTAAAATTAATTATTAATTTCTATAGTAACTTTCCTAGTATCTCTAGCCTTAAATTTCAAGAAACTAAAAACTTAATAGGCTATACTTTTATGATTTATATTTACACTAAAAATTAAAATTAAAAAAACTTTTATTCTTTTATTCTACTAAGAATTTCTATTTTCTCTAAGCTGCCCTTAGAATATCTATATTAAAGTTTAATAGATATATTACTCTAGCTAAACTTTCCACTTAATAATATCTTTAATCTAAATTAGCCTGTAAAAAACCTTAAAACAGGAAATTAAATATAAATTCAGCTTCACTTTATTAAATAAGTAAAAAAATAATAAAAATGATATTATTTTACTAGTATTAAAACTTCCACCTATTCTATACTTTTTATATTTTTTCACATATTAAATTAAAGTTAAGCTTAACTATTTACTGCCTCCCGCAGCTATTTAAGTAGATAGAGGAGATAATAATCTCTTTTAAAGCTCCCCTAACTTTTATACTATAAATACTCTAGTTACAGATAGACTTTCACCCGAATAGTATATATTTTAAATCCTACTATCTCCAGTAGGGCTAACACTTTACTATATATTAAAATAGCCTCTAAAAGCTAGAAACTTACTATAAAATTACTATAAATATTTTTCTATATCTTATAGACTATCCTATACTAAGTTATCTTACCTACAGCTATCTATAATATATAGCTACTAAATTAATATACTAGAGACTTAAGTTTCTAGTATATTATAAACCCTATTAAACTATTTAGAATCTTCTTTCTCTACAAATTCTACTAAATCTATTTCCTTAGTTATAGTTTCGCTAGATAGTAAATAGCAACAGTAAGAATCTTATTAATTTATTCATATATATTACTAATTAGATAATAAAGTATTTAGCTACCTTAAAAGCTTATATATAAATACTAACCTTTCAGTTTACTATAAACTATATTTTAAATCTAGATATATACTATAATATCCTCTGAATTTACTACTATTTAGTTATAAAATTATATCTCTATCCCCCTAGAAAGTAAATATAAATATAGCTATATAATTATTCTATACTAACTATATTATTACTATCCTCCAGACTATTAATCTGAATATTATTCTAGCTATTTCTAGTTAGCTGTAATAGTAAAAAGCTTTAGGAAATCCCCATAATTTAACAGTATTATAGGATAGAAAGCTCCACTAGTAGTTACCTTTTTAGTATTATTCTAATAACTCTCTCAGTTAAGTTATAGTTACTTCTGCTACTTACTTATATTTAGTTAAATTACTTTACTTTAATATTTAAAATATTAAGTAGAAATCATTTTATATCAATACTACTTTCCAGCTATTATAATATTATATTTTAATAAGATAGTTAGATTTCCCTTATTTATATTAATTCTAAACTAGTTATTAACTATATACTAAATAGCTAAAACTTACTAAAAGTATTAGAATCTAGATACTAGAAGCTTCTAGCTAGTTACTTAGCTAATAGTAATTTACTTCCAGACTATCTACCTAAAACCTAATATATCTAACCCTTAAAAGCTAATTTATATCCTAAAATTATAAATTTATTTTACTAACTTTCCTTATCTATATTATTCTATTAACCAGAAGTAATTTACTTTTGAAACTTACTGTAATTATAAGTATAACCTAATATAAAAATTATTTCTTCCCGCGAATTTTCAAGAAATATCAAAAGTATACTAAACCTAATAGAAATACTAAACTCTTCTAGCTGTTGAATTCTAGCTCCAGATAAACTAATTTTAAAATAATAAACTATTAAGAAGAAAGAAGAACTCTACCTAGAGCCTCTATAATTATTTTTATATTTAATTATATTACTATATAAAATCTATATCTAAATACCGAAATATTAACTAGTTTTCCTTTTACTATATAAAGTATAAATATTCCTTTAAAATAAAACTTTCCTATAACTTAGAATTAACTAATTTATATCTAACTACTATTTATATAAAACTTTTCCCCACTTTAGGTTTTTAAGTTTTTATTAAAATATTTATTACTATTACTAAAATCTATATTAAAAGCTATTCTATCTAAACTTATATTCTAAGCTTCATTACTAACCTTTATATCTACCTACTTCTTAGTAAATTATTTCTATACTGAAGGTAAAATATAAATAAGATATTTAAGTATTATCTATTTTTAAAGTTAGTATATTTAATAGGTAAGTTATTATATAATTCTTAGCAGATTCTAATCTCTATAGCTACTATCCTACTATTAAAATATATTAATACCTTTTATAGTATCTAATAAGTATCTGCTTTAGTATCTTAACTTTATATTTAGTTTATTCTATATTACTAGTTCTACTTACTGAAAATAGCCTAGTATTATTAATATATTTAAATATCTATATTCAGCTAAATAATAAAAACTTCTTATATATTGAAAGTTTAAAAATAAATAAAAATAATATAGCGTCCCTAAGTTTCTAATTATTAACTTTACCTTATAAAACTAAGTTTAATATTACTATTCTAAGGAAAGCTTCAGTAGAAACTAGCTACTAAAAAGTTTAATTAATCTTTCACCCCTATATATATATTTAACAATTAATTTATATATTGAAATTACTATGAACCTCCATTAAAACTTCCTCTAGCTTTACCTTATATATATGTAATTTACCATCTTTCGGGTTTAACCCTATATACTCTTACTTAAACCTATCTAAAAATATTAGAATCAGTTAATAATATACTAAAGCTTTTACCTATAATTACTTTTATTATATATAGAGATTTAGTATCTAAATACTTATATATAAAATTAACTTCTTAGTTTATATTTCAAGATAGATTACTAATAACTATTATATTAGTATCCTTAAAGAGTTTATACCTCAACCTACTAAAGGATATTATATAATAGGTTATAATACTCCCCAGAGGAAGCTATATTCCTAAAGCTTTTATTCCCAATAGTAAGCTAATATTAGCTTAAGCTGGTAAAGTATTCTAGCTGTAAAAACTAAATAATCCGCCAGACGTAAATCTAATTATAAGTACTTCCCTTTTAATAATTTCATATACTATTTAACCCTCTTTTTAAAATACTGTTTATTTTTTAATTACTTTACTTATATATTATTAGTCTCTAGCTAATATTTAACTTTAAAAGAAAAATATTTTCTATTTTAAATAGTATTTCCAAATTACCTAACTTATTAAAGAAACTTTATATAAACTTAGTATTTAACTATATAAGGTTCTTACCCTCTATAGTATTCTATTCCAGAAAACTTAGAAAATACTATATCTAAAATATCCTCTGTAAACTATAACTTAAGCCCTGGAGGCTAAATTTCAAATTTAAGCTATGACTATTTCACTTACTATTACTAAGATGATATCTATTAATTTTTTTTCCTCTACTTATTAATATACTTAAATTTAGTATATATTTCTACCTAATCTAAAATTAACCTAATTAAAATTGTGGGAATTTTATAGTAAAAATGCCTTGCGGATTCTAATGCAAGATAGTATATTACTATATTAAGAAAGCTTTATAAGAATTTGCTACTATCTTTTAGAGCCTATATCAGCTATAGAAGCTTTAACGCTAAATAATACTTAAAACTTAAAATAATACTTAAATACGTATGCCCGCCAGAATACTGGCGGGCGTAATATATATTTAAATATTTAATAATTTACTAAATTCTTTAATTTATATTACTTATTATATTTTACTGTATCTTTTATTAATATTAGAACTAAGAGATTTATTATTAAAAGTTTTAATTATTCACTTATATTACTTAGAAAAGATATTATTAAAATAAAGTTAGATTTTCCTCTAGTAGGTATCCTATAAGTGAAACTGGAGGAAAGTAAGTCTTCCACCTGCTAAAGTAATAATTTAGTATATTTATAAGAAAATTATAAAGTATAAACTTAATAATAATTTCTCTATTAGTTCACTAATAGAAATCTTAATATAATTTTTACTTTTTCTAAATAACTAAATTTAAATAACTTTCTAACCCTAAGTGGTAGTTACCTACCTCTCTAAGTTAGTCTGAAAACCTTACTAAATTATTTAATTAATAGTAGTAATAAGTAGAATATATACTAAACAGAAATATAATTAACGTAAAGTAATAATTTATATTTACTAGAAATTTCTTATTAAAAGGTAATAATTATAATATTATATTCTCAGTATAATAGAATTTAATAAAATTATCTAAACCTTCCAGCTAAGAAAATATTTACTAGCTTTATTAGTATAATATATATATAGCCTAAAATATTTAAGAATATTATAGTATTTAAATACCAGTCTGCTATTAGGTAAACTTCCCCTATATTAGCCTGCTAGATCTTCTTAGAAGGTTAAACCTTCGCTCGAAATTAGTATATACTTTAAGTCTTTTTAAGCTTACCTTTTTATATATATTATAACAGCCTAATATTATCTAAACTTACTATAAAATTAACTACCGCCTGGAGGTTGTTAGATATTTCTTATACTAAATAATATTACTTGTAATAGAGATCTTAAAAGGTATTTCTCCACCTAATAGTTAAACACTTCCCCTATAGAATTAAAATTACTAAACTAGTAGTTATTTTTAATAAGACTTACTATTATAAATTTATAAAAGTTAACTTATTATTACTTTAAACTTCTATCAGCTTAAGTTAATAATTTCTCTAAGAAGCTAGTATACTACTAAAATAATATAGGCTATTTAGCAGGTTTAAATTTTATTTATTATTATAATTAAGTAGATAAATTACTTTACTAACTAAAAATAGCTATATACTACTACCTATAAAATTAAGAAAAAGTATTTAATTTATTAATTCTTATTATATCTAAATTTAGTTAGTTTCCCTATATTAAATTAAATTAAGCTACAGGCTTCCTTTTTAGGTAATATACTAATTAGTTTCCACTTTCTTAAGTAGGTATAAACTCTATCTTAAGTAGTATCTAGAGGTACCACCTATCTCTATTAAGTTTCTAAATCTTCCCTATAGTTAGAAGTTTAACTATAAGTTACCTTATAATTAGTATATTATCTCTATACTGGCAGCTATTATACTACTACTATAATATTTCTTTTAAATACTACTTAGAAATACTATTCTTTAAGAATTTCCCGCAATTAGAAGATATTACCACTATTAAGATAATTAGTAATTTAAAGCTAGCTACTAAACCTTTTATAAACTTACTATCTAAGGTAAAACTTAAATAGTTACTATTTACCTTTAGTAATATCTTTCTATTAGTTTCTTTAAGTTTCAGCCTTATAACTATATTTTCCCTAAAGCCTAAGTATTTTTATTTTTATTAAATACTAAATACGTTAAAAAATAATATTATCTAATTCTTAGTCAGTATAATTTATAGTTAAAACTATAATAATATCTAATTATCTTTAATTTCCTAACTTTTATTTCTAATAAAGAAAAATATCCTTAGTAAATACTTTTATCATAGTTAGCTTTTAATAAATTTAAGAATTTTATCTCTTATAATTAAATACTAATATTCCTAACTATTCCTATTAATTATTATAGTAATTCTAGAAACTAATAAAATAGAATTATATATTCTATTCTATTATTCTATACTAACATATTTAAATATAAGTCTACCTGAAGTATTTTAATTTTTTTAAAGTAAAGATTCTATTTCCCTAATATATTCAGTAAAGATTATGTAATTTTATAGAGGGAAAAACCTGGCTAAACTAATATATATAGTAAGGTAAACTAGCTAGCTAGGCCTAAAATTCTACTATAAGCTTTTTAACTATAATAACTTTAATATACGCTATTAAAGTAAATTTTATTCTTTTTATTTTATTTAGTAGGGTAGGCTACTATATAACTCTTCCCGCAGAATATAATATAACTATATTACTACACTAAGGTAAATCTGTAAATTCACTTAGTTAGTAAAAAGTTTTTAATATCCTTCTATTATATTAATTCTATCTATCTTACTTATTAACTTCTGAAGCTTCTTATAGTTTTTAGTAAAGTTAAGGTTTCCTATACCTATACTTTCTATTTATTTTTAAATACTATTATACTTATTATATTTAATTAGTAAATAGAGAATAATACCACTATCCTATCTCTTCTATACTTATCTTATAAAAATAAGGGAAATAATTCTATTATTACTTAAGGATAATATAGTTTCAATTATCTATCTATACTCCAGCTAAAATATAATTACTAAATCGCCTAAGTAGTATAGGTGAAAATTATTCTATTTATATTTTTCCCGTATCTACTCTTCTTAATATTTATATATAAGTATATAATAATATGTAATTTATTTTTAGGCTTCTTTTCTTTAGTATACTTAGTATCTTTACCCTATATAAATTAAGCTACTAGGTATTCTATCTATAAGTAGGTTACTATTTTTAAGTTTCTATACTATAGGTAAATTTTCTTCTTATTATCTATCTAAGTTATTTCTATCCCTATAGTTACTTTCTTTTTTAAAAATCTCTATATAAGATTATTCTTCTTAAGATTATTAATTAGGTTTCTGGTTACTTATTATAGTATCTTCTTCTTAACTTTATATCTTATAATTTTCTAAGCTCTCTCTAAAATCTGGATTATTAAGATACTTCTTCTTTCTAGTGTAAATTTCAGTTCCAGATAGTATCTATATATTACTGTAAAAATATTAAGCTTTTCTGGCTTTTTAGACTTATTTAGCTATAGTTAGCTATAGTATTTTACTATATTTCTTTTCTATTTATTATCCTATTCTTTTAGTAGGTTTCTAATTATTATTTTAATAATAACTTTAAAGTCTAATCTTTCTTTTTCTATTAGATTATTAGCTACTATATTATTATCCAGATTATAAAATATTACTTCTAAATTCCTAATAGTTTTAGCTTCTTTTTACTTTATATATATTTACACTTTTAATATAATCTGCCTAGTACTAATTCCTTTTATTATAGGTAATATTAAATAATATTAAAACTTTACTTTTTATAGTTCTTTTTTATTTCTTAAAGTGGATATTACTAGTAATTCCTTTATCCTCTTAATTATAATATCTAGCATTTTCCACTATAAAAATAGAATATATTTTATATAATTAGGTAGTTTAGATTATCTAGTAGAGTTTACTTATATTCAGAATTATATTACTACTTTCTATCTTACAGATTTTATTTATATTCTACCCTCTTTATATTATTAGTTACTAAATATATCTATAATAGTAAATTAGGTATTTCTATTCTATATATTACTCAAATTACTACTATTTAGTAAATAGAAGTTAGACTTTAGCATTTTAAACTTCTATATTTTAGGTTTTATAATATCTAACCTCTATTAATTAAGCTATTTTCTCTACCTTTCTATATTATATTCCAGTATATCTTTTCTAGTTACTTCCTTTTTATATAACTAATTAAGTAGAATTTAAGAGAATATCTTAATATTAATATAATTAGAAAGTTAGTAATTAATACCTATCCTTTTAGGTATAAATATATAGTCTACCAAGTATTTTTAACTTCTTCTATCTGCTAAATTATTTTAACTTAGTAATCATTTATTTTACTTCTAATTTCTATTTCTACTATAATATCTAGATACTTAAAAGTATTACCCTTCTTTAGTACCTTAACCTCTAATGTTAAAATTAGTTACATATTTCCTACTGATAATAATATTAATTTATTCTAGTTTACTTTCTATTCTGTAATTTTATAGAAAAAACTAAATAGCAGTATTAATATTTCTACTTCCTTCTAATTATATAATACTATTACTATATTATCTATATATAGTAATATTACTAGAGGTTTTTTAATTTTATCTACTAAAACTCTATATAATCTTAAATACTTCTATATATATCTTACTAGTAGCTTAGTTACTACTATATATAAAATACAGCTTAGTAGATTACCCTAATATAGTTTCCTACCTCTCTTAATTAGTATACTTCTAAATCTATTTATTATAAATATTATTTTAAACCTAAAGTATAGATTGTTAAGATATTATATTATAAGTAGTAATATTCTAATATATTTTAGTATCTACTATAGGTAGTTATAATCTACCAAATTATAGCTTTTCTCTAGATTAGTAAAAAGAATATATACTCCTTCTTTTATATCTTAATATTTATCTATAATAACCTATATTACCTTAATATTATTATTTATTAGTCTCTCAGATATAAATACTACCTAATACTTTTCCACTATTAGTTTTATAGCTTCTATAAATCTAGTAGCTTGTATACTAATAAATAACTTATAGTTATAATTTATTATAATTAGTAATTAGTAGAATTTACACTAATTCTTCCTTCTTTTCTCTTTCTATAAAATTAATAAGTAACTTTTATTCTATTCTTAAAATCCAGTCTTACCCTATAATAGTATATTATACTAATAGGTTAATACTATTACTACTTCCAAGTAAATAATTTTATTATTAAATTCTTTCTCACTCTTAGCTATTATTTTATAGAATTCCGTAAATAAACTATCTAATTCTAATAACTTACTGTAACCTCTATTCCTTATAGTAATGTCTACCTCTTAAGCTTTTATAAGCTTTATAATTTATATAGCAGCTTTAAAGTTAATATATTCTATCTATTTAAGTAAATATTCTATAATATCTTAATAGTTTATAGGGTATTTATCAAATAAATACTACTAGAATTTACTAGTAGCTTCCACTCCTTTTTATCCTTTTACTATAATATTATTAACTCTCTCTAATTCTTCTATTAGAAATAATTAATATAAGTTTATCTTAGCGAAAAACTATTTATTAGATCTTTTATCCAGTATGAAATTATAAGCTATTACCTTATATATAAAATATCTCTATTTTCTCTCCCTAAGAATTTCCTTACTAGCCTAAATAAGCTTAAGTTTCTTATTACTTTATATAGTAATCTTTATTCTAAGTAATTTTACTTTCTATTATATTAGCTTTATAGCAGTTTTCTTTCTAATCCTTTTTACTATATTAGTAACTTTAATTAAAGTTTCCACTACTATAACTTTTACTTTATTCTAACTATTAATTTAGTATATTTCCTCCAGTAAATTTCTCACTATTAGTTACTTAAGTAATAGTAACTTAAATTTCTACTATATTAATCCTCTAGATACTGTTTCTATATTAAAAGTAATAGTTACTACTTTATACTTACTTTAAAATAGTATTATAGTAAATTTAATTTATATAAGAAAGTTTTTATATTCCTAGCTTAAGTAAATGCAGTTTATTCTTAAATATTCTTAGGTGGAATTACTATATATATAGTCTATAATATCTTCTTTTAATTCTTCCCAGTAGTTTATATATTCTCTTATTAATATCCCTACTACTTCTATAAGTTTAGAAAATAAATTCCTTACTTTTTAGCTTAATAGTTTCCCCAATATTCTATCTTTCTTTCTTAATATCTAATTCTAATTTTCTATTAGAATATCTATCTTAATATAGTTTTCTTCTAATTCTTTAGTAATATCTTCCACCCAGTTAATTTAATTTTAACTATTAGTAAGATAATATAGTATTACTATCTTTATTTATATTTTATTAACTTTAGATCTAACTACTAATAATCTACTTTCTTTATTAGTAGCTATTATTCTTATAGTATCAGAATTAGTTAATTCTATAATTTTATTAATATTAGTTACTTTAGAATTAATTAATATTATTACCTTATAAAAGTAAAATAATAGGTAGTTAATTCTAAATATTATTTATAGGTAGATTCTTTTAGCTTACTTAATTTCAGATTTTATTAATCTTACCTCTTATAAGCTTAAGATTACTATCCTATTTATTACTATTTTATTATAAATTATTTTAAAGTAGGTAGATATTAATAACTAATAATTAATAGTAATTAAATTTAAAATTATATTTCTATTTATAATAACTTTAGTTATAACTAAAGCTAGCTTATATATCCTACTAGAGGAGAATTTATATTAAGCTATATATAATTTTAAGTTTTATATAATCTCAAGTAAAACTTATATAAAACTATCTACTTTACTACCCTAAAGTGAATTTTAAAGTTATTTGTTTTGCTAAATTTGAAGTTTATAGTTTTAGTAGGTATCTTAAAAACTATTAGTTACTTAATTATTATAATTTCTATAACTATTGATCTTACTAACTAAAACTAATCTATAGAATAATTCTGTAAAATAAGTTATTAAATATTATTATTATTATAATATTCTAGTTAATTAATATAGAAAGTCTATAATTTCTATATCTTATAAGGTATTAATATAATCTTTATATTTTTTTTCAGGTTAGTAAATATAATCTTAAGTTAGGTAATTTCTATTCTATCTACTTTTTCTATATTCTCTCTATTAGTAAATCTTAAATACTAGTTTATAGCTTTTAGCTTTCCTAATTAAATATATTTTAGCTTTATACTAAATATTATAGCTACTATATAAATAATTTCTTTATCTGAGGGAAATAATTAAATTAAGATTACTAATATTAAATATATTCTATCTTTATAGTATTTACTCATCTCTTTTAGTATTTTAGTATATCTAGTTAGCTTTTCTGCTTATATCAAGTTAGATTTTACTTTCTTTACTGCAGGCGCTTTAGATATAGTTAATTTAGCTTCTTAGTATTTCTTCTTTAGTTTATCAGGATAATCCTAAGTTTAATTTATATCTAAGTTATAATAGAGGTATTTTCCTTTGGGGGTTTAGTTTTTCTTATATTTAGCTTAACGTTTAGTATGTTATATTTTATATTTAACTTAAAGTTCTAATTTCAATTTAGGATATAGCTTTATCAGCTTTTCAGCTTTAACTTCTATTATTACCTTATCCTTATTTAGTTTCTCTTAATTATTAGCTGCCTCCTTTAAATTTATAACTTTTAATTTAGCTACTATTTTAGTTTTTGCTGCTACAGCTAGAGTTATTTATCTATTATTATCTAAGTTATAATAATTAATTATATTATCTATATAGATACTATTATTCTCTTCTGGTAGTAGTATATTTAATACTTCTTTACTCTAATTAAATATTCTTTTAGCAGCTTCTATTAAAATTTCTTTTTTTTTCTATTTTCCTTCTTTCTTATAAAGGGGGAAATAGTAATTTTCACCTTAAAAAGTAATTTAGTAGGTTAATTAGAAGCTATCTTAGTTAATAGAGGAATTATTATTTAGCAGTTTTAATTTACTTAAAAGCTTTCCAGATAGATAGCGGAAATATATTACTAATCTTACTTGAATATATACCTCTATTTAGTTGTATTTACTATTAATAAGTATCTAAAGAAGGCTAAGAACTAATTATCTTAATTATATCTTAATAAGATATAGATTCTATATAGATTATTATTTCTTATTATATTAAATTTAATTAGTTATAATAATTTATATAAAACTTCCACCTAACTTTAATATATACTATTGAAGTTGGAATTACTATAGTTATTAGTATTAGACTTACCTTCTAATTATTTCTCGTTAAGAAATTTAAATTATACTTATTCTAATTATAAGATCTAAAAAGCTTTATATTAGTATTTATTATTACTACCTCCCTATATTGAAATTAGGTAATTTATATACCTACTGCCTTCTTTAGATATAATAGCTATTTCTTAGGCTTCTTCTTTAAAGTTAAATTCTAACCTTCTATTAACTATTATAATTATACTAAAATACTACTTTAATATTCAAAGTTAATAGGAAAGAGAGTTAAATAAAGTATTACTAATATAAAACTATATAATTTAAGAAGTTATTAAAAATTACTAGTAAGCTTCAAAAAGTATTATTTTTTAATCTAATAAATATATTCCTTCCAAAATTGGAATTTTTCGTATATATCAACTTGAGAATTACTATAGTTATCTAAATAGTAAGATACTATTAAATAAATAATAACTTATATAATAAGTTATTTATAATTTCGCTATATAATTACTTATACTAAAATATATATAACTTAATCTTTTAGGTAAATATATAACTATTAGTAGAATTAACTAGATAATTATTATATATTAAAATTAGCTAATATTATTACTTAAGTAGTAAAGAAGTTTAGTTACTAGAATACTTAAAATCTCTTTTATAGAATACTTAGAATCTCTTTTATAGTATATTTACTAATTCTTTTATAGGGTACTTAGACTTTCTTATAGAAAATTCAGCTTTTATTATATAGAATACTTACTAATTCTTAAGATTTCTTTTAGAGTATTTATTAACTTTCAGAGATCTTTTATAGAATACCAGCTATACTAGTAGGCTTCACCCTTAGAGGTTCAGTTTATTAACCAGCTAAATTTTAGGATACTTACCCCCTCAATAACTATAAATATTCCTACTCTAGAAAGCTAATTTCTTTTATAGGGTATTTAAATATCTTAGAAAAGGAAGATTTATTAAACTAGTAAATAACCTATTTAGATACTAGTTAGCTATCTTCCTTTTATACTTCTAGCCTATAAGCCTCTAGGTTTATAAGGAAATTAAGATAAAGAAAAGCTTACTTTTTATAAATTATAATAATAAGGTTACTTTACTACTTATGGAACCCTTTTGTATATTTAAGTTATGTATAAGAAACTTAACCTTACTTATACTAGAATTATAATTTACAAAATATTACTACCCACTTTAAGGGTAATAAAGTAATTACCTACTAAGATACTAAGCTAAAATCTATTTATATCTATTTATATATATAGAAGGTATTATTATATTCTGGTATAAATTCTAACTTAGAGGCGTTTAGCTATTATCTAGCAGATAATAGTATTACGATACTATCTGGTTGAATAGCTGCAAAAACTTATTATCTAAATAAGTAGTTCCTCTTATACTAAATTTAATTACTATTATAATAAGGTTATTAGTAAGATAAAACTAACCTATTTAATAATAATCTAAAACTAACTTATATTTCCTATTTAATTATATTATACTACTATATATAGTATATACTTACTAAATATAACTACTTTTTTTACTGGATAGATACTAAATTTAGTAAATAATATTCCTATTATAATATAATATTATTAAGCTTACTATTAGTATTCCCTCCTATAGCTTATATATATATTTTCTACCTCCTTTAAGCTACAGACTTTCTATAGGTAAATTTAGTTTCCTAAGGGTTTAGTATATTCCTTAAGTAGCCTCTAAGAATATTATTTATATTTTTCTATATTCTATAGGAATATCCACTAAATTACTTCAGTAATATTTCTCTTAGAATTAAGATAAAACCTTATAGCTTTATAGCCTTCTCTAATCTAAATTATATTACTATAAAGTATCTATATACTATCTGCTATATTAACTGACTAGTAACTTTCTAGAGGAAGAAGCTAACTATTTCTACTAATAGTAAACTTTTAGAAACTAATATCTAATAGGTAAATAATTTAATATTTACTATATTCTACTTTAGTATAACAAAAAAGGTTAATATTAAAAAATTAAAAAGTAATATTACTATAAATATTTAGTTACTATAAGTTAGTTTTATAATACTTATAAACTTACTATAGTATAATCTATTTTATATTTTATAGCTAATATAGCTAGTAAATATAGTATCCTCTCGGGTGGATATAGTTTATACGTTAAGTAAGAGATTACCTTCTTACTAATATCTTACTAAATATTAAACTATCCAGCTATAGTTAAATTAGCTATAAATTACCTTTATTTAGCAGATTATTAGCTATCTTAGAAAAAACTTTACTATAGAATATTACTCTGAAGCTTACTCCTACTAACCTACTAAGATTTCCCTATATTTAAATATTTTACCTATAGCCTCCGTGGGAGGCTATACTCAGTTACTAATAATAATAAATATCCTCTAGTTTTATATAGAGGATATTAAACTAAATACTACTGTCTATTATAATATCTGAAACTAGTTATTAATTTCTATAGTAACTTTTCTAGTATCTTTAACCTTAAACTTTAAGAAACTAAAGAATTAATAGGCTATATTTTTATAGTTTATATTTATAGTAAAAATGAAAATTGAGGAAGTTTTTACTTTTTTACTTTACTAGAGATTTCTGTTTTCTATAAGCCTCCCTTAAGATATTTATATTATAGTTTAATAAGTATACTACCTCAGTTAAACTTTCTACCTAATAATATTTTTAATTCAGATTAGCCTATAAAATATCTTAAAACTAGAAGTTAAATATAAATTCAGCCCCACTTTATTAAATAAGTAAATAAATAATAGAAGTAATAATATTTTATTAGTATTAAAGCTTCTATTTATTTTATATTTTTTATATCTCTTTATAATATTAAACTAAAGTTAAGCTTAACTATTTGCTGCCCCCTGCAGCCGCCTAAGTAAAAAGAGGGAGTACTAACCTCTCTTAAAGTTTTCCTAATCTTTATACTGTAGGTATTTAAGTTAAAGGTAAGCATTCGCCCGGAATTAGTATATATCTTAAGCTTTACTATCTCCAGTAAGGCTAATATCTTACTATATACTATAATAATCCCTAAAAGCTGGAAGTTTATTATAGAATTACTATAAATATATCTCTATATTCTATAGGTTTCTCTATACTAAATTATTTTACTTACAGCTACCTACAGTATATAGCTGCTAGATTAATATACTGGAGGCTTAAGCTTCCAGTATATTATAAATCCTATTAAACTATTTAGAATCTTCTTTTTCTACTAATTCTACTAAACTTATTTTCTTAATTATAGTTTCGGTGAATAGTAGATAGAAATAGTAGAAATCTTATTAATCTATTTATATATATTACTAATTAGATAATACGATATTTAGCTACCTTAAAAGCTTATATATAAATATTAGCTTTTTAGCCTACTATATACTATATCTTAAGTCTAAATATATACTATAGTATTCTTTAGACCTACTACTATTTAGTTATTAAATTATATTTCTATCCCCCCGGGGGAAAGATATAAAGTTTAGCTATATAATCATTCTATATTATCTGTATTATTACTATTCTCCAGACTGCTAATCTGAATACTATATTAGCCATTTCCAGCTGGCTATAGTAGCAGAAAGCTCTAGAAGGTTTCTATAATTTAATAATATTACAGAGTATAAAGTTCTACTAGCAGTCGCCCTTTTAGTGTTACTTTTATAACCCTCTCAATTTAGTTATAGTTACTTCCACTATTTACCTATATTTAGTTATATTACTTTACTTTAATATTTAAAATATTAGGTAGAAATTATATTATATTAATATTACTTTCTAGCTATTATAATATTATATTTTAATTAGATAGTTAGATTTCCCTTATTTATATTAGTTTTAAGTTAGTTATTAACTGTATACTAAATAGCTAAAATCTGCTAAAGACATTAGAATCTAGATACTAGAAGCCTCCAGCTAATTACCTAGCTAGTAGTAATCTACTTCCAGGCTCTTTACCTAAAACCTAATATATTTAACCCTTAAAGCTAATTCTTATTCTAAAGCCATAAATCTATTTTACTAACTTTCCTTATCTATATTTTTTTATTAACTAGAGGCTGTTTACTTGAGAGATTTACTATAGTTATAAATATAATCTAACGTAAGAATTATTTTTTCCTGTAAATTTTTAAGGAATATTAAGAGTATACTAAACTTAATGGAAATACTAAGCTTTTCCGGCTGTTAAGCTCTAGCTTCAGATAAACTAACTCTAAAATAATAAACTATTAAGAAGAAAAGAGAATTCTACCTAAAGCTTCCATTATTATCTTTATATTTAGTTATATTACTATATAAAATCTATAGTTAA
The DNA here is from genome assembly GCA_001693025.2 of Colletotrichum lindemuthianum. Taxonomy (NCBI): domain Eukaryota; kingdom Fungi; phylum Ascomycota; class Sordariomycetes; order Glomerellales; family Glomerellaceae; genus Colletotrichum; species Colletotrichum lindemuthianum. The sequence goes on along the minus strand of MASP02000789.1, from coordinate 100,578 downwards.
ATATTAGAGTATTAACTAGTTTCCCTTTTACAATATAGAATATAAATATCCCTTTCAAATAGAACTTTCCTATAGTTTAGAATTAACTAATATAAATTTAATTACTATTTATATACAATCTTTCTCCACTTTAGTTTTTTAAGTTTTTCTTAAAGTATTTACTACTACTACTAAGATCTACACTAGAGGCTATTCTATTTAAGTTTATACTCTAAGTTTTATTACTAACTTCTATATCCACCTACTTTTTAGTATATTATTTCTATACTAAGGGTGAAATATAGGTAAAATACTTAAATACTATCTATTTTTAGAACTAATATATTTAGCAGGTAAGTTATTATATAGTTTTTAGTAGATTCTAACTTCTATAGCTATTATCCTACTATTAAGATATATTAATATTTTTTATAGTATCTAATAAGTATTTACTTTAGTATCTTAATTTTATATTCAGTTTATTCTATATTACTAGTTTTACTTACTAAAAATAACCTACTAATATTAATATATTTAAATATCTATATTCAGCTAAGTAATAAAGGCTTCTTATATATTTAAATTTGAGAATAAATAAAGGTAATTCAATATCCCCAAAATTCTAATTTTTTACTTTACCTTATAAAACTAAATTTAACATTATTATCCTAAGGGATATTCTAGTGGAAACTAGCTACTAGAAAGTTTAATTAGTTTTTTGCCCCTATATATATATTTAATAATTAATTTATATATTAGAATCGCTATAAGTCTCTACTAGAATTTCCTCTAGCTTCACCCTATATATATATAGTTTACCTTCTTTTAGATTTAACTTTATATATTCTTACTTAAATTTATCTAAGAGTATTAAAGCTAGTTAATAATATACTAAAGTTCTCACTTATATTTACTTTAATTATATATAGGAATTTAATTTCTAAATATTTATATATAAGGTTAACCTCTTAGTTTATATTTTAAGATATGTTACTAATAACTATTATACTAGTATTCCTATGGAGTATATACTTTAGCTTACTAAATAGTATTATATATAAGCTATAATATTCCCTAGAGAAAGCTATATTTCTAAAGTTTTTATTTCTAGTAGTAAGCTAATATTAGTTTAAGTTAGTAGAGTATTCTAGCTGTAAAAACTGGATAATCCGTCGGACTTAAGTCTAATTATAAGTACTTTCCTTTTAATAATTTTATATACTATTTAATCCTCTTTTTAAAATGTTTTTTATCTTTTAATTACTTTACTTAAATACTATTAGTTTCTAGTTTATATTTAGCTTTAAAAGAAATAAATCTTTTATTTTAAGTAGTATTTCCAAACTACTTAACTTATTAAAGAAGCTTTATATAAGCTTAGTATTTAACTATATAGAGTTTTTACCCTCTATAGTATTGTGTTTCAGGAAACTTAGAAGATATTATACCTAAAGTATTCTCTGTAAATTATAATTTAAACTCTAGAGGCTAGATTTCAAATTTAAGCTATTACCACTTTACTTACTATTATTAAGGTAATTTCTATTAGTTTCCTTTCCTCTACTTATTAATATACTTAAGTTTAGTGGGTATTCCTACCTAATTTAAGGTTAATCTTATTAAAATTAGGGGGATTTTATAGTAGAAGTATCCTGTGGGTTCTAATATGAAATAGTATATTACTATATAAAGAAAGCTTTATAAGAGGCTACTACTATCTTTAAGAGCTTATATTAGCTATAGAAGCTTTAACGCTAAATAGTGCTTAAAGGTTATAATAATATTTAAATAGATATACTTATTAGAATACTAGCGGACGTAATATATATTTAGAGATTTAATAATTTACTAAATCCTATAATTTATATTACTTATTATATTTTCCTATATTCTTTATTGATATCAAAACTAAGAGATTTATTATTAAAACTTTTAATTATTTACTTATATTACTTAGAAGAGATATTATTAAAATAAAGTTAGATTTTCCTCTGGCGGGTATCCTATAAGTGAAGCTAGAGGAAGGGAAACTTTTCACCCGCTGAAATAATAGCTTAGTATATTTATAAAAGGTTATAAAATATAAACTTAGTAATAATTCCTCTGTTAGTTTACTAATAGAAACCTTATTATAATTTTTACTTTCTCTAAATAACTAAGTTTAGATAATTTTCTAACTTTAAATAGTAGTTATCTATCTTTCTTAATTAGTCTGAAGGTTTTACTAAGCTATTTAATGAATAATGGTAATAAATAGTATATTTAAAAAGTAGAAGTATAATTAATATAAGCTAATAATTTATATTTACTAGGAGTCTCTTATTAAAAAGTAATAATTATAATATTTTATTCTCAGTATAAAAAAGTTTAATAAGATTATCTGGACTTTCCAGTTAAGAAAATATTTACTAATCTTATTAGTATAATATATATATAGCCTAGAATATCTAAGAATATTATAGTATTTAAATATTAGCTTACTATTAGGTAGATTCCCTCTATATTAACTTACTAAACTTTTTTGAAAGGTTAGATTTTCGCCTGAAATTAGTATATACCTTAAGCTTTTTTAAGTTCACTTCTTTTTATATATTATAATAGCTTAGTATTATCCAGGCTTACTATAGAATTAGCTGCCGCCTGAAGGTAGTTAGATATTTCCTATATTAGGTAATATTATTGATAATAGATACCTTAAGAGGTATTTCTTTACCTAATAATCAGAAACTTTCCCTATAAGGTTAAAGTTACTAAATTAGTAGTTATCTTTAATAAGGTTTACTATTATAAACTTATAAAGGTTAACTTATTATTACCTTAAATTTCTATTAGCTGAAGCTAATAATTCCTCTAAGAAGTTAGTATACTACTAAAGTAATATAGATTATTTAGTAGGTTAAGATCTTATTTATTATTATTATTAAGTAAATAAATTACTTTACTAACTAGAAATAGCTATATATTACTATCTATAAAATTAAGAAAAGGTTTTTAATTTAATTAATTCTTATTATATTTACATTTAGTAAGTTTGTCTATATTAAGTTAAATTAAGTTGTAGGCTTTCTTTTTAGGTAATATACTAGTTAGTTTCTACTTTCTTAAGTAGATATAAACTTTATCTTAAGTGGCACCTAGGGATACTACTTATCTCTATTAGGTTTCTAAACCTTCCTTATAGTTAGAAGCTTAGCTATAAGTTACCTTATAAGTAGCATATTATTTCTATACTAATAGCTATTATACTATTACTATAATATCTCTTTTAAATATTATTTAGAAATACTACTTTGTAGGGATTTCCCGCAATTAGGGAATATTACTACTACTAAAGTAACTAGTAATTTAAAGCTAGCTATTAGACGTTTTATAAACTTACTATTTAGGGTAAAGCTTAAATAGCTACTCTTTACTTCTAGTAATATCTTTCCGTTAATTTCTTTAAGTTTCAGCCTTATAATTATACTCCCTCTGGAGCCTAAATATTTTAATTTCTTATAAGATACTGAATAGGTTAAAAAATAATATTATCTAATTTCTAGTTAGTATAGTTTATAGTTAAAATTATAATAATATCTAATTATTTTTAATTTCCTAACTTCTATTTCTAATAAATAAAAATAATCTTAGTAAATACTTCTATAGTAGTTAGTTTTTAATAAATATAAAGATTTTATCTTTAATAATTAAATATTAATATTTCTAATTATTTCTATGAATTGTTATAGTGGTTCTAGAAACTAATAAAGTAGAATTATAAATTCTATTTTATTCTTTTATATTAAGATATTTAAGTATAAGCTTACCTAAAATATTCTAATATCTTTAAAGTAAAAGTTCTATTTCCCCAGTATATTTAGTGAAGGATATATATTTCTATAGAGGGAAAAGCTTAGCCGAACTAGTATATATAATAAGGTAAACCAGCTAGTTAAACTTAAAAATCTACTATAAGCTTTTTAACTATAATAACTTTAATATATACTATTAAAGTTAGAATTACTATAGCTGCTAGTATTAAACTTACCTTCTAATTATTCCTTATTAAGAAATTTAAATTATATTTATTTTAATTATAACATCTAAAAAGACTTTATATAAGTATTTATTATTACTGACTTTCTATATTAAAATTAGGTAATTTATATACCTACTACCTTTCTTAGATATAGTAGCTATTTCTTAGGCTTCTTCTTTAGAATTAAGTTTTAACTTTCTATTACCTATTATAACTATACTAAAATACTACTTTAGTATTAAAAGTTAATAGGAAAGAAATTTAAATAAACTATTACTAATATAAGGCTATATAATTTAAGAAGTTATTTTAAATTACCAGTAAGCTCCAAAAGATATTAGTTTTTAATTTAATAAATATATTCCTTCTGAAGTTAGAATTTTTAATATATATTAGCTTTAAAATTACTATCATTATCTAAATCGTAAGATATTATTAAATAAATAATACTTTTTATAATAGGTTATTGATAGTTTTGCTATATAATTACTTATATTTAAATATATATCACTTAATCTTTAAGATAAATATATAATTACTAGTAGAATTAACTAGATAATTATTATATACTAAAGTTAACTAATACTACTACTTAAATGGTAAAGAAGTTTAATTACTAGTGTTACTTATATTTAGTAGTATCTATATCCTCTGGAGTATATACTAGCTAGATCTGTAGTATTCTGAAGGTTTCTATTTTTTCCCTCTAAATTCCCCAGAATATCTATTTACTATACTATACTTACAGGTAGGTTAAGTAACTAAGAAATTCCAGGAGAAGTAATTTAGTTTTATATTTTTAGCTATTTAATATCTATTATAAGTATCTTACTCCTAATACTTATTAGTAAGTTTAGCTAGTAGCTTTTTATCTATAAAATTATCTTTTAGAGTTATAGTAATATTAAGCTGCTAAATCCCTTAGGATATTTCCAGTTTACTAATATATTTAAGTAGCTAATATTATAGAAGGTAGCTAATAGCTATAAGCTTTCTATATATAAGGTTTTAGTAGCCTTTTAGGCTATATAGAAAGATATTATACTATAGTTTATAGAATATAGAATATTTATAGAGTATACTAGTATATTATTATATAATACTAAGTTATAAAGCTTACGCTACTGTTAGGCTATATTCACTTCCTACTTATAGACTTACTAATACTTTTTATATATAGATTTTATAGTATTTAACTTTAGTTTATAGAAAGTTTCTAATTAAATTAGATTTATATAGAAATATAAATAAATTATCTTATAGAAAGTAACTAATTAATTAAGATTATATATACTTATAAGTATATATTATAGTTTATATATAGTAGTTTTACTAAGGCTGCTGATATAATACCTATAGGGTATACTATAAGGTATATAATACTGTAAGTTACTATAGCAGCCGCTATAGCTACAGGATTTAGTATACTATTACTACCTGGAAATATCTAAAGTTACTATTACCACTATAACTAATACTAAGAAAGTTTTAGGTATATCCTTTTTAGTGAGTATAGCTACTAGAAGGGTGGAGCCTATAATATTATAACTACCTAAAGAAATACTATATAGTAAATATAAATACTGCTAAGCTTTATAATATCTACTGGAATTTCTTTAATAAAGTATTGAGAATTCTTTTATAGGATACTTAAACTAACCTTTACTTAAGTTTAAAAATTTTAAATATACTTTTCTTAGTAGGTGTAAATACTATAAATATAGATTCTTAAATACTGTAGCCTCCTGAAAGAATACTATAGTTTAAGTATAAATACCGCTAGGCTTTATAGCTATTTCAGGAATTTCTTTTATAGGGTATTTAAGATTTCTTTTATAGGATATTGAGACTAATTATTACTTAAATTTGAAAACTTTAAATATATTTTTCTTAGTGGTTAAAGATATTATAAGTATAGAGCTTTTAACGTTATATTCCCCTAGAGAAATACTATAATTTAAGTATTAATACTGCTAGATTCTATAGCTCTTCTGGAAGCTTCTTTTATAGGATACTTTATCTTTTTATAGGATATTTAAGATTCCGTTTATAGGGTATTTAGACTAATATTTACTTAAGTTTATAAATTTTAAATATATTTTTCTTAGTAATTATAAATATTATAAATATAAAGCTTTTAGTATTGTAACCTTCTGAAAGAACGTTATAATTTAAGTATAAATACCGCTAGGCTTTATAGCTATTTTAGGAATTTCCTTTGGAGAATATTTAGAAATTCTTTTATAGAATACTTAAAATCTCTTTTATAGGATACTTAAAATCTCTTTTATAAGATACTTACTAGTTATTTTATAAGATATTTAGACTTTCTTATAGAGAATTCAGCTTTTATTCTATAGGATACTTACTAATTCTTAAAACTTCTTTCAGAATACTTATTAACTTCCAGACATCTTTTATAAAATACTAACTATATTAGTAAGCTTCACTCTTAGAGATCCAGTTTATTAACTAGCTAAATTATAGGATACTTATTCCCTTAATAACTATAAATACCCCCACTCTAGAAAGCTAGTTTATTTTATAGAATACTTAAATATCTTAGAAAAGGAAAATTTATTAAACTAGTAGATAATTAATCCAGACGCCAGCTAGCTATCTTTCTTATATATTCCTAGCTTATAAGCCTCCAGGTTTATAAGGAAATTAAGGTAAAAAAGAGCTTACTCTCAGTAAATTATAATAATAAAGATACTCTACTATTTATAAAATTCTTTTATATATATAAATTATCTATAAAAAATTTAATTTTACTTATACTAAAGTTATAATTTACAAAATACTACTATCCACTTTAAAAGCAGTAAAGTAATTATCTATTGAGATATTAAGCTAAAGTCTATTTATATTAATCTATATATATAGAAGATATTATTATATTCTAATATAAATTCTAACTTAGAGGTATTTAGCTATTATCCAGTAGATAGTAATATTATAGTATTATCCAGTTAGAAAACTATAAAAACTGATTATCTAAATAAGCAGTTTCTTTTATACTAAACTTAATTATTATTATAATAAGATTATTAGTAAGGTAAAACTAATCTATCTTATAAAAATCTAAATATAGCTTATATTTCCTATTAAATTATATTATACTATTATATAAAATATATACTTATAAAATATAATTATCCTTCCTATTAAATAGCTACTAAACTTAGTAAATAATATTCCTATTATAATATAATTCTACTATACTTACTATTAGTATTTCCTTCTATAGCTTATATATATACCTTCTACTTACTTTAAACTGTAGGTTTTCTATAGGTAAACTTAATTTCCTAAGGATTTAATATATTCCTTAAGTAGCCTCTAGGAATACTACTTATATCTTTCTATACTCTATAGAGATATCTACGAACTTACTTTAGTAATACTTCCCTCAGAATTAATATAAAGCTTTATAGCCTTATAATCTTCCCTAAACTAAATCATATTACTATATAATATCTGTAGATTATTTACTATATTAACTAACTAGTAACTTTCTAGAGGGAGAAACTAACTATTTCTACTAATAGTAAACTTTTAGAGACTAATATCTAGTAAGTAAATAATTTAATATTTACTAAATTCTACTTTAGTATAATAAGAAAAACTAATATTAAAGAATTAAAAAATAATATTACTATATATATTTAGCTACTATAAATTAGTTTTATAATATCTATAAGCTTACTATAATATAACCTACTTTATACTTTATAGATAATATAGCTAATAGATATAATATTCTCTTAAGTGGAGATAATTTATATTTTAAATAAAAAGTAACTTTCTTACTAATATTTTACTAAATATTAAACTATCTAGCTATAGTTAGATTAGCTATAAATTATCTTTATTTAGTAGATTATTAAGTATCTTAGAAAAGATTTTACTATAAAATATTACTTTAAAGCTTACTATTACTAACTTACTGGAGCTTTTCTATATTTAGATATTTTACCTACAGTTTTAATAGGAGGCTATACTAAATTACTAGTAATAGTAAATATCCTCTAGTATTATATAGAAAGTATCAGACTAAATACTATTTTCTATTATAGCGTTTAAGACTAGTTATTAATTTCTATAGTAACTTTTCTAATATATCTAACCTTAAATTTTAAGGAACTAAAAGATCGATAGGCTATATTTTTATAGTTTATATTTACACTAAAAAATATGATTAAGGGAACTTTTACCTTTTTATTCTATTAATAATATCTATTCTCTATAAGCCCCCCTTAAGATATTTATATTATAGTTTAGTAGATATACTATTCTAACTAAACTTCCCACTTGATAATATCTTTAACTTAAGTTAGTCTGCAAAAAACCTTAAAACTAGAGATTATATATAAATCTAACTTCACTTTATTAAATTAGTAAAAGAATAATAGAAGTAGTAGTATTTTACTAATACTAAAGCTTCCACTTATTCTATATCTTCTATATTCTTTTATAGTATTAAACTAAAGTTAAACTTAACTATTTACTACTTTCTATAGTTACTTAGGCGGATAGAGGGAATACTACTTTCTCTCAAAACTCCCCTAATCTTTATACTGTAGATATTTCAGTTAGAGGTAGACTTTCGCCCAGAATTAGTATATACTTTAAGGTATACCATCTTTAGTAAAGCTAATATCTTACTATATATTATAATAGCCTCTAAAAGCTAGAGACTTACTATAGAATTACTAAAAGTATATTTTTATATTCTATAAGTTTTCCTATATTAAGTTATCTTACTTATCGCTATCTGTAATATATCGCTAGTAAACTAATATACTAGAAGCTTAAGTTTCTAATATATTATAAATTCTATTAAACTATATAGAGTTTTCTTTCCCTACTAATTCTGCTAAACTTATTCTTTTAGCTATAATTTTACTAGATAGTAGATAGAGATAATAAGAATCTTATGAATTTATTTATATATATTACTAATTAGATAATAAGGTATTTAGCTACCTTAAAAGCTTATTAATTCTAGCTTTTCAGCTTACTATAAACTATATCTTATGTCTGAATATATATTATAGTATTCTCTAAACCTACTACTATTTAGTTCTTAAACTATATTTCTATTCCCCCCAGGGGGGAAATATAAAACTAAGCTATATAGTTATTTTATATTAAATATATTATTACTATCCTCTAGGCTACTAACTTAGATATTATACTAGCTATTCCCAGCTAGCTATAATAGTAGAAAGCTTTAGGAAGTTTCTGTAATTTAATAATATTCTAGAGTATAAAGCTTTACTAGTAGTTATTTTTTTAGTATTATTCTAATAACCCTCTTAGTTAAATTATAATTATTTTTACTATTTATTTATATTTAGTTAAATTACTTTACTTTAATATTTAAAGTTATAGATAGAAATTATATTATATTAATATTACTTTCTAGCTATTATAATATTATATTTTAATTAGATAGTTAGATTTTCCTTATTTATATTAGTTTTAAGTTAGTTATTAATTATATACTAAATAGCTGAAGCCTGCTAAAACTATTAAGATCTAGATACTGAAAACCTCTAGCTAGTTACCTAGCTAATAGTAATCTTCTTCTAGACTATCTACCTAAAACCTAATATATCTAACTTTTAAAGCTAATTTTTATTCTAAAATTATAAATCTATTTTACTAACTTTCCTTATCTATATTATTCTATTAACTAGAGGCTATTTACTTTAGAGATTTATTATAATTATAAATATAATTCAGTACAAGAATTATTCCTTTCTGCAGATTTTTAAGAGATATTAGAAGTATATTATATCTAATAGAAATATTAAGCTTTTCCAGCTGTTAAGCTTTAGCTTCAGATAAACTAATTTTAAAATAATAAACTATTAAGAAGAAAAAAGAACTCTATCTAAAATTCCCACTATTATCTCTATATTTAGTTATATTACTATATAAAATCTATATCTAGATATTAGAATATTAACTAACGTTCCTTTTATTATATAGAATATAAATTTCTCTTTAAAATAGAACTTTCCTATAACTTAAAATTAACTAACCTATATCTAACTACTATTTATATAGAACTTTTTCCTGCTTTAATTCTTTAAATTATTATTAAAATATTTACTATTACTATTAAAATCTATATTAGAGACTATTCTATCTAGACTTATACTCTAAATTCTGTTACTAATCTCTATATTTACCTACTTCTTAGTATATTATTTGTATACTAAAAGTAAGGTATAAGTAAGATACTTAAATATTATCTATTATTAGGGTTAGTATATTCAGTAGGTAAGTTATTATATAGTCTTTAGTGGATTCTAACTTCTATAGCTACTATTCTACTATTAAAATATACTAATACTTTTCAAAGTATCTAATAGGTATCTACTTTAGTATCTTAACCTCACATTTAGTTTATTTTATATTACTAATTTTATTTACCAAAAATAGCCTACTAATATTAATATATTTAAATATCTATATTTAGCTAAGTAATAAAAGATTCTTATATATTTAAGGTTTAAAAATAAGTAAAAGTAATATAATATCCTTCAGTTTCTAATTCTTTACTTTACCTTATAAAACTAAATTTAATATTACTATCCTGAAGGAAGTTTTAGTAGAAACTAGCTACTAGAAAGTTTAATTAGTTTTTCGCCTCTATATATATATTTAATAGTTAATTTATATATTAGAACTACTATAAGTTTCCACTAGAGTTTCCTCTAGCTTCACTCTATATATATATAATTTACCTTCTTTCAGATTTAACCTTATATATTCTTACTTAAATCTATCTGAAAATATCAGGATCGATTAATAATATACTAAAACTTTCATCTATATTCACTTTTATTATATATAGGAATTTAATCTCTAAATACTTATATATAAGGTTAACTTCTCAGTTTATATTTTAAGATAAATTACTAATACCTATTATACTAGCATTCTTATAGAGTATATACCTCAGCTTACTAAAAAATATTATTTAATAAACTATAATACTTCCTAGAGGAAACTATATTCCTAAAGCTTTTATTCCTAATAGTAAGTTAATATTAGTCTAAACTAGCAGAATACTCCAGCTGTAAAAACTGAATAATCTACTAAGTGTAAGTCTGGTTATAAGTGCTTCCCTTTTAATAATTTTATATACTATTTAACCCTCTTTTTAAAATACTTTTTATCTTTTAAATACTCTACTTATATATTATTAGTTTCTAGCTGATATTTAGCTTTAGAAGAAATATACCCTTTATTTTAAGTAATATTTTTAAACTACTTAATTTATTAAAGGAATTTTATATAAGCTTACTATCTAACTATATAAACTTTTTACTTTCTATAGTATCCTATTCTAGGAAACTCGGAAGGTACTATACTTAAAGTATCCTCTATAAATTATAATTTAGACTCTAGAGGCTAGATTTTAAATTTAAGTTATTACTGCTTTACTTATTATTACTAGAATAATCTGTATTAGTTTCTTTTCCTCTATTTATTAATATATTTAAATTTAATAGGTATTTCTATTTAATCTGAAGTTAATCTTATTAAAATTAGGAAGATTCTATAGTAGAAGTATTCTGTAAGTTCCACTATAAGATAGTATATTACTATATAAAGGAAAATCTGTAAGGATTTGCTACTATCTTTAAAAGCCTATATTAGCTATAGAAGCTCTAAGGCTAAATAGTGCTTAAAGGTTAAAATAACGTTGAAATAAATATATCTACTAGAGTACTAATAGACGTAATATATATTTAAAGATTTGATAATTTACTAAACTCTGTAATTTATATTACTTATTATATTTCGCTATATTCTTTATTAATACTAAAACTAAGAGATTTATTATTAAAAGTTTTAATTATTTACTTATACTACCTAAAAGAAATATTATTAAAATAAAGTTAGATTTTCCTCTAGTGGGTACCCTATAAGTAAAGCTGGAAAGAAGTAAACCTTCCGCCTACTAAAGTAATAATTTACTATATTTATAAAGGATTATAGAATGTAAATTTAGTAAAAATCTCTCTACCAGTTTACGAATAGAGATCTTATTATAATTTTTACTTCCTCTAAATAACTAAGTTTAAATAACTTTCTAGCTTTAAGTAGTAGTTACCTACCTCTCTAAGCTAGCCTGGAAGCCTTACTAAGCTATTTAATTAGTAGTAGTAACGGGCGGTATATATAAAAAGTAGAAATATAATTAATATAAGCTAATAATTTATATTTACTAGAGATTTCTTATTAAAAAGTAATAATTATAATATTCTATCTTTAGTTAGTTATATTAAAGGTTCCTGACTATTTAAATTATATTACCTCTCGGGGTCCTATTTAGGTGGTTAATTCTATCTTTAGTATAATAGAATTTAATAAGATTATCTAGATTTTCTAGCTAAGAGTATACTTACTAATTCTATTAGTATAATATATATATAGTTTAGAATATCTAAAAATATTATAGTATTTAAATACTAGTCTGCTATTAGGTGGACCCCCCCTATATTAGCTTACTGGACTTTCTTAGAGAATTAGGCTTTCGCCCGAAATTAGTATATACTTTAAGCTTTTTTAAGCTTACTCCTTTATATATATTATAATAACCTAATATTATTCAGACTTACTACAGAATTAGCTGCTATATAGGGGCAGTTAAGAAATCCCTTCACTAAGTAGTATTACCTATAATAGATACCTCCGCCTGATAGTTACAAACTTCCCCTTTAAAGTTAGAATTACTAAACTAATAGTTATTTTTAATAAGATTTACTATTATAAACTTATAAAAGTTAATTTATTATTACCTTAAACTTCTATTAGCTTAAACTAATAATTCCTCTAAGAAGTTAGTATATTACTAAAGTAATATAAGCTATTTAGTAGGTTAAGGTTTCGTTTGTTATTATAATTAAATAGATAAATTACTTTACTAACTAAAAATAGCTATATACTACTACCTATAAAATTAAGAAAAAGCTTTTAATCTGTTAATTTTTATTACAGTTAAATCTAGTAAGTTTCCTATATTAAGTTAAATTAAGCTGTAGGCTTCCTTTTTAGGTAATATATTAGTTAGTCTCTACTCTCTTAAGTAGATATAGACTTTATCTTAGGTAGTATCTGGAAATACTACCTATTTCTATTAAGTTTCCAAACTTTCTCTATAGTTAGAAGTTTAGCTATAAGTTACTTTATAAGTAATATATTATTTCTATATTAGCAGCTATTATACTACTACTATAATATCTCTTTTAAATACTATTTAGAAGTACTACCTTTTGAGGATTTCCTGTAATTAGAAGATATTACTACTATTAAAGTAATTAGTAATTTAAAGTTAGCTACTAGACTTTTTACAGACTTACTATCTAAAGTAAAGCTTAAATAGCTACTATTTACCTCTAGTAATATCTTTCTAAAATATAAGGTTTTTAGTATTATAATCTTCTGGAAGAGTATTATAATTTAAGTATAAGACCGCTAGGCTTTATAGCTATTCTGAAAGTTTCTTTTATAAAATACTTTATTTCTTTTATAGGATACTTGAAATTTGTTTTATAGGGTATTCAGGCTAACTTTTACTTAAGTTTAAAAATTCTAAATATATTTTTCTCAGTAGTTATAGACGCTATAAATATAAAGCTTTTAGCGTTATAGCCTCCTGAAAGAATACTATAATTTAAATATAAATACCGCTAGGTTTTATAGCCATTCTATAAATCTCTTTTATAGTATCTGCAGGTTATCTACTATATTAACTAGCTAGTAACTTTCCGGAGGAAGAAGCTAATTATTTTTACTAATAGTAAACTTTTAGAGACTAATATCTAATAGATAAATAATTTAGTATTTACTAAATTCTACTTTAATAAAATAGGAAAAGCTAATATTAAAAAATCAAGAAATAATATTACTATAAATATTTAGCTGCTATAACCTAGTTTTATAATATCTATAAGCTTACTATAATATAGCTTACTTTATACTTTAAAGTTAATATAGCTGGTAGATATAATATCCTCTTAGGTGGATATAGCTTATACTTTAAGTAAGAAGTTACCTTCTTACTAATATCTTACTAAATATTAAACTACCTAGCTATAGTTAAATTAGCTGCAAATTACTTTTAATTAGCAAATTATTAGCTATCTTAGAAAGAATTTCACTATAGGATATTACCTTAAAACTTATTACTACTAACTTACTAAAGTTTCTTTATATTTAGATATTTTACCTGCAGCTTTAGTGGGAGGCTATATTAAGTTACTAGTAATAGTAAATATCTTTCAGTATTATATAGAAAATACTAAACTATATACTACTTTCTATTATAGTATTTAGAATTAGTTATTAATTTCTATAGTAACTTTTCTAATCTCTCTAGTTTTAAATCTTAAGAAACTAAAAGATTAAAAGGTTATACTTTTATAGTTTATTTAGTTACTTTTACTTTATACCTATAGTAGTATTTAAGCTCTTCACTCTATATGTAGTTCTAACTGTAAAATTTACCTAGTAACAGTATTTATACTAATACTAGCTTATAACTAGTTTAAATAGTAATAAAATTACCTATTATTATAGATAATTATGCCCCCGGTTGTGACATTCAACCCTACAGCGGAGGAAGACCTTATAGTAACAATTTTTATAGTTTATATTTATACTGAAAATTAAAATTACGAGGATTTTTACTTTTTTATTTTACTGAAAATATCTATTTTCTATAAGCTTCCCTTAGAATATCTATATTATAGTTTAATAGATATACTATTCCAGCTGAACTTCCTACTTAATAATATTTCTAATTTAAGTTAGCCTGCAAAAAACTTTAAAATTAAAAGTTAGATATATATTCAGTCTCACTTTATTAAATAAGTAAAAAAATAATAAAAGTAGTAGTATTTTACTAGTATTAAAACTTCCACCTATTTTATATTTTCTATATTCTTTTATAATATGAAACTAAGGTTAAGATTAATTATTTACTACCTCCTGCAGTTACTTAGGTGGATAGAAGGATACTAATCTCTCTTAAAGCTTTTCTAACTTTTATACTATACGTATTTTAGTTAGAGGTAGGTTTTTATTTGGAAATAGTATATACTTCAAGTTTTACTATCTCTAGTGAGGCTGATACTTTACTATATATTATAATAGCCTCTAAAAGCTAGAAGCTTACTATAGAATTACTATCGATATATCTCTATATCCTATAAGCTTCCCTATACTAAGTTATCTTACTTATAGCTACTTATAATATATAGCTTCTAGATTAATATACTAGAGGCTTAATATTTAGTATATTATAGATTCTATTGAATTATTTAGAGTTTCTTTTCCCTACTAATTCTATTAAGCTTATTTTCTTAGCTGTAATTATACTAGATAGGAAATAGAAATAGTAAGAATTATATTAATTTATTTATGTATATTACTAATTAGATAATAAGGTATTCAGCTACCTTAAAAGCTTATATATAGATATTAGCTTTTTATTTTACTATAAACTATATTTTAAGCTTAGGTATATATTATAATATCCTCCAGACTTATTACTATTTAGTTATTAAATTATATTTCTATTCCTCCGGGGGGGAATATAAAGTTTAGCTATATAATTATTCTATATTAGCTATATTATTATTATCCTCCAGGCTACTAATCTAGATATTATACTAGTTATTTCTGGCTGGCTGTAGTAGCAGAAAACTATAGGAAATTTCTATAATTGAATAATATTATAGAATATACAGTTCCACTAGTAATTACCTTTTTAGCGTTATTCTGACAATCCGCTTAGTAAAATTATAATTACTTCTACTATTTACCTATATTTAGTTAAATTACTTTACTTTAATATTTAGAATATTAAGTAGAAATTATATTATATTAATATTACTTTCTAGCTATTATAATAATATATTTTAATTAGATAGTTAGATTCCCCTATTTCCTATGAGTTTTAATTTAATTATTAACTATATACTGAATAGCTGAAGCTCACTAAAGGCGTTAGAATCTAGATACTAAAAGCTTCCAGCTGGTTATCTAGTTAGTAGTAGCCTGCTTCCAGATTATTTACCTAAAGTTTAATATATCTAACTTTTAAAGCTAATCTTTATCCTAAAGTTACAGATCTATTTTATTAACGTTTTTTATTTATGTTATTTTATTAACTAGAGGCTATTTATTTTAGAGATTTACTGCAGTTATAAGTATAATTTAGCGTAAGAATTATTTCTTCCTATAGATCTTTAAGGGATATTAATAGTATACTAAGTTTAATAGAAATACTAGATTCTTCCGGCTGTTAAACTCTAGCTTTAAATAAACAATTTTTAGAGTAATAGACTATTAAGAAGAAAAAGAAACTTTACTTAAAGCTTCTGCTGTTATCTTTATATTTAGTTATATTACTATATAAAATTTATTTCTAGATGCTAGAATATTAACTAGCTTTCTTTTTACTTTATAGAATATAAATACCCCTTTCAAATAGAGTTTTCCTATAGCTTAAAATTAACTAACTTCTATCTGTCTGCTATTTATATAGAATATTTTCCTATTTTAGCTTTTTAAGTTCTTATTAAAATATTTACTACTACCATTAAAATTTATACTAAAGGTTATTTTATTTAAACTTATATTCTAAGCTTTATTACTAATCTTTATATTTACCTACCTCTTAGTTTATTATTTCTATACTGAGGGTAAAATATAGGTAAAATACTTCAATGCTATCTATTTTCAGAGTTAGTATATTTAGCAGGTAAGTTATTATATAACTTTTAGTAAATTCTAATTTCTATAGCTACTATCCTACTATCAAAATATACTAACATTTTTTATAGTATCTAACAAGTATCTACTTTAGTATCTTAACCTTATATTTAGTTTATTCTATATTACTAGTTCTGCTTACTAAAAATAGCCTACTAGTATGAATATATTTAAATATTTATATTTAGCTAAATAATAAAAGCTTCTTATATATTTAAAGTTTAAAAATAAATAAACGTTATATAGTATTCTTAAGTTTCTAATTACTTATTTTACCTTATAAAACTAAGTTTAATATTACTATCCTGAGGGAAACTTTAGTGGAAACTAGCTACTAGAAAGTTTAATTAATTTTTCGCTCTTATATATATATTTAATTATTAATTTATATATTAGAACTACTATAAGCTTCTACTAGAGTTTCCTCTAACTTTACTTTATATATATATAGTTTACCTTTTTTCAAATCTAACCTTATATACTTTTACTTAAATTTATCTAAGAATATTAAAATTAGTTAATAATATACTAAAGTCTTTACCTATATTCACTTTTATTATATATAGAGATTTAATATCTTAACATTTATATATAAGGTTAACTTCTTAGTTTATATTTTAAAACAGGTTACTAATAACTATTATATTAGTATTCTTATAGAGTATATTCTTTAGCCTACTAAAAGGTATTATATAATAGGCTATAATACTTTCTGGAGGAAGCTATATTTCTAAAGCTTTTATTTCTAATAGTAAGCTAATATTAGCCTGAGCTAGTAGAGTATTTCAGCTGTAAAAGTTAAATAATCTGCTGGATATAAGTTTAGTTATAAATACTTCCCTTTTAATATTTTTATATACTATTTAACTTTCTTTTTAAACTACTTTTTATTTTTTAATTACTCTATTTATATACTATTAGTCTCTAGCTAATGATTAGCTTTAGAAGAAATATACTTTCTATTTTAAATAGTATTTCTAAACTACTTACTTTATTAAAAAAGTTTTATATAAATTTAGTATCTAACTGTATAGAGCTCTTATTTTTTATAATATCCTATTCTAAAGAACTTAGAAGGTACTATACTTAAAGTATTTTTTATAAATTATAATTTAGACTCTGGAAGCTAGATTTTTAATTTAAGTTATTACTACTTTATTTACTATTACTAAAGTAATTCCTATTAGTTTCTTTTGTTTGCTTATTAATATACTTAAGTTTAGTAGGTATTCCTACTTATTTTAAAGTTAACGTTATTAAAATTAGGGGGATCTTATAGTAGAAGTATTCTGTAGATTCTAGTGTAAAGTAGTATATTACTATACAAAGAAGGTTTTGTGAGAGTTTGCTACTATCTTTAAGAATCTATATTAGCTATAGAAACCCTAATATTAAGTAGTATTTGAAAGTAAAAATAATATTGAAATAGATATACCTACTAGAATACTGGCGGATGTAATATATATTTAAAGATTTAATAATTTACTGAATTTTATAACTTATATTACTTATTATATTTTACTATATTCTTTATTAATATTAAAACTAAGAGATTTATTTTTAAAAGTTTTAATTATTTACTTATACTACTTAGAAGATATATTATTAAAATAAAGTTAGGTTTTCCTCTAGTAGATACTTTATTAGTAGAACTAGGGGGAGATAAACCTTCCGCCTGCTAAAATTATAGTTTAGTATATTTATAAAAGGTTTTAAAGTTTAAATTTAGTAATAATCTTTCTATTAATTTACTAATAAAAGCTTTATTATAATTCTTATTTCCTCTAAATAATTAAATTTAAATAATGTTCTAGCTCTAAGTAGTAGTTACCTATCTCCCTAAGTTAGTCTGGAAGTTTCACTAAGCTTTTTAATTAGTAGTAGTAATAGGTAGTGTATATAAAAAGTAGGAATATAATTGATATAAGCTAATAACTTATATTTACTAGAGACTTCCTATTAAAAAATAATAATAATAATATTTTGTCTTTAGTATAATAGAGTTTAATAAAATTATCTAGACCTTCCAGCTAAGGAAATACTTACTGGCTCTATTAGTATAGTATACATACAGCCTAGAATATCTAAAGGTATTATAAACTTATTATTATCTTAAGCTTCTATCAGCTTAAGTTAATAGTTTCTCTAAGAAGTTAGTATACTATTAAAGTAATATAAGCTATTTAGTAGATTAAGGTTTTATTTATTATTAAAGTTAAGTAGATAAATTACTTTACTAACTAGAAATAGGTATATATTACTACTTATAAAATTAAGAAAAAGCTTTTAATCTGTTAATTTTCATTATATTTAAATCTGGTAAGCTTTTCTATATTAAGTTAAATTAAGTTATAAGCTTCCTTTTTAGGTAATATACTAGTTAATTTCTACTTTCTTGAGTGGATATAAACTTTATTTTAGGTGGCATCTGGAAATACTACTTATTCCTATTAAGTTTCTAAACTTTCCTTATAGTTAGAAGCTTAGCTGTAAGTTACCTTATAAGTAATATATTATCTTTATATTAGCAGCTATTATACTGCTACTATAGTAATTCTTTTAAATACTACTTAGAAATACTACCCTCTAAAGGTTTCCTATAATTAGAGGATATTATTACTACTAAAGTAATTAGTAATTTAAAGTTAGGTACTAGATATTTTATAAGTTTAGTATTTAAATTAAATCTTAAATAGCTACTATTTACTTTTAGTAGTATTTTTCTATTAATTTCTTTAAGTTTCAGCTTTATAATTATACTCCCTCTAAAACCTAAGTATTTTATTTTTTTATTAGCTACTAAATAAATTGAAAATAATATTATTTAATTTCTAGTTAGTATAATTTATAGTTAAAATTATAATAATATCTAATTATCTTTAATTTCCTCATTTTTACTTCTAATAAATAAAAATATCTTTAGTAAATATTTTTACAGTAGTTAGTTTTCAATAAATCTAAGAATTTCATTTTTAATAATTAAATATTAATATTCCTAGCTATTCCTATCAATTATTATAATAATTCTAGAAACTAATAAAATAAAATTATATATTTCTTTTTATTATTCTATATTAATATACTCTATTTCATATAGTGGTATAATATCTAGCTAGCTTTTACTATTTTGGTAAGTATAGTAAGTTTAAATTCTGCAATAAGTAACTGCAACTAGTAGTTATAATATACCTTCCAGTTGTGAAACTAAATATAGTAACTACTACTAGCTGGAGGTATCTGCTACTAGCTATTAACAGCTAGCGACTATTAACAGCTAGTGATAAGTATAGCTAGCTGGCAGTATACGTCACATAATAACTAATTACAATCCTTAAAGAGTAACTATAATAGATATAGGTCTGTATCTTCCCTTTATGATACATACCTTCTATATTTATTAGCTATTATATTAACTAACTGTGTTTACTGCCTGAGGTTTCCTCCGTTTAAATAGTTCCTCAGCTCCAGCTTATCTACAGAGTTTATAAGGTATAAGCTAACTATCGGATGCAACTATCTAAATAGAACCCCGAGAGGCAATATAATATAAATAGTTAGAAACCTTTAATATAATTAATAATTCTATATTAATATATTTAAGTATAAGTCTACCTGAAATATTAAAATCTTTTTAAAATAAAAATTCTATTTCCTTAGTATATTTAGTAAAGAATATATAATTCTATAGAGAGAAAAATCTAGCTAGATTAATATATATAATAAAGGAAACTACTTAGTTAAACTTAAGATTTTACTATTAGCTTTTTAACTATAATAATTTTAATATATACTATTAAACTTAAAATTACTATAGTTACTAGTATTAAACTTACTTTCTAATTATTTCTTATTAAGGAATTTAAATTATACTTATTCTAATTATAAAACTAAAAAGAACTTTATATTAATATTTATTATTACTATCTCTCTATATTAGGATTAGACATTTTATATACCTACTACTTTCCTTAAATATAGTAGCTATTTTTTAAGCTTCTTCTTTAGGGTTAAGCTTTAACTTTCCGTTACCTATTATAACTATACTAAAATATTACTTTAGTATTAAAAGTTAATAGGGAAAACCTTTAAATAGACTATTACTAATATAAAGTTATATAATTTAAGAAGTTATTATAAATTACTAATAAGCTCTAAAAGATGGTAGTTTTTAAGTTAATAAATATAATCCTTCTAAAGTTAGAATCTTTAGTATATATTAACTTTAAAATTAAAATTTAGTTACTTTTACTCTATACCTATAGTAGTACCTAAGCTCTTCACTCTATATATAATTCTAACTATAATATTTACCTAGTAATAGTATTCATACTAATACTAGCTTACAACTAGTTTAAACAGTAATACAATTACCTATTATTATAGATAAATATACCCCCAGTTATAATATTTAACCCTACAGCGGAGGAAGACCTCATAGTAACAATCGGCGAGAGCCTCAGTAAGGCTAAAGCTTAACGTATGTAGCTGAAAGTAACCACTAAGGTTGTAGGGTTAAGAACCTTTATGAACCTCTTGTTAAAATTATTATAATTATCTAAATAGTAAGATATTATTAAATAAATAATAGCTTATATAATAAGCTATTTGCAGTTTTACTATATAATTATTTATATTTAGATATATATAGCTAAATTCTTAAGATATATATCTAACTACCAGTAGAATTAATTAAGTAATTATTATATACTAAGGTTAGTTAATATTACTACTTAAGTAGCAAAAAAGTTTAGTTACTAATATTACTTACATTTAGTAGTATTTATATTCCCTAGAGTATGTACTAACTAAGTTTTTAGTATCCTAAAGGTTTCCACTTTCCCCCTCTAAATTCCTTAGAGTATTTATTTATTATATTATATTTATAGGTAAATTAAGTAGCTTAGAAACCCCAGGAAAAGTAATTTAGCCTTATATTTGTAGCTATTTAGTATTTATTACAGGTATTTTACTTTTAATACTTATTAGTAAGATTAGTTAATAGCTATCTATTTATAAAGTTTATTTTTCAGGATTATAGTAATATTAAGCTACTGAATTCCTTAGGGTATTTCTAGTTTACTAATATATCTAAGTAACTAATACTATAGAAGGTAACTAATAGCTATAGGCTTTCTATATTTAAAGCTTTAGTAGCTTTCTAGAGTATATAGAAAGATATTATACTATAGTTTATCGAATATAGAATATTTATAGAATATATTAGTATATTACTATATAGCATTAAGTCATAAGGTTTATATTATTTTTAGATTATACTTACTTCCTACTTATAAGCTTATTAATATTTTTTATACATAGATTCTATAGTATTTAGTTTTAGTTTATAGACAGTTTCTAATTAAATTAAATTTATATAGAAAAAGAAAATAATTATCTTATAGAAACTAACTAATTAATTAAGGCTGTATATACTTATAGGTATATACTATAGCTAATATATAATAGTGTTACTAATGCCACTAATATAATGTTTATAGAGTATACTATAGGGTATATAGCGTTATAAGCTACTATAGTGGCTACTATAGCTACAGAGTTTAGTATACTATTACCACTATAGCTAATATTAAGAAGATTTCAAGTGTATCTTCCTTAGAGGGTATAGCTGCTAGAAATGTAAAGTCTATAATATTATAACTACCTAGAGAGATACTATATAGTAAGTATAAATACTACTAAACTCTATAATATTTACTAGAATTTCTTTTATAGGATATTAAGCTTTCTTTTATAGGATATTTAAACTAACCTTTACTTAAATTTAAAATATTTAAATATATTTTTCTTAGTAGTTATAAATATTATAAATATAAAGTTTTTAGTATTATAACTACCTAAAAGAGCATTATAATTTAAATATAAATACTACTCAGCTTTATAGCTATTCTAGAAATTTCTTTTATAGGGTATTTAGCTTTCTTTTATAGGATACTTCAGCTAACTTTTACTTACATTTTAAGATTTCAAATATATTTTTCTTAGTAGTTATAGATAATATAGATATAAGCTCTTAAACGCTATAACTTCCTGAAAGAATACTATAATTTAAGTATAAAAACTATTAGGCTTTATAGCTATTTTAGAAATTTCCTTTATAGTATATTAAGAATATCTTTTATAGGGTACTTAGGCTAACTTCTACTTAAGTTTAAAGATTTCAAATATATTTTCTTAGTAGTTATAAGCACTATAGATATAGAGTCTTGAATACTATAGCTTCCTAAAAGAATGATATAATTTAAATATAGATACCGCTAGACTTTATAGCTATTCTAGAAATTTCTTTTATAGAATATTTAGATTTCTTCTATAGGATACTTAAGATTTCTTTTATAAAGTTTTTAGAATTCTTTTTATAAGGTATTTAGAGTTTCTTTTATAAGGTACTTAGAAGTTCTTTTATAAGATATTTAGATTTTCTCTTATAGAACATTAAAATTAATTTCTACTTAAGTTTGAATATTTTAAATATATTTTTCTTAGTAATGATAAATATAATAAATATAGCGTTTAAAATACTATAATATTCAAAAATAATATTATAATTTAAGTTTAAATACTACTAGACTTTATAGTTATTAGTAGAATATATTATATAAGGTATTTAGAATTCTCTTTATAAGATACTTAAAATTATTTGATAAGCTATTTATAGTTTCTCTTATAAAATACTTAAATTAATATCTATAAAGTATTTTAATGAGTTTTTAATATAAGATAACTGTAATTTCAAAACTATAAATACTATATACAATATTATATAGAGATTTAAATATTTTATAAAACTTTTTACTTTTTACCTAAAATTATTATATATTATATTTAAACTTACTTTATAATATAAATATATTTTCTATATTCCTTTTTATATAATAATACTAATTTATCTTATTATTTTATGTTTATATTATAGAATAATATATTTTATCTTAACTAAATTATATAGTAACTATTTCTTTTTTATATAAGATGGAATATATTAATAAGAAGTTTTACTATTTCTCTAAACTTACTATTTCTTTAAACTTACTATTTCTCTAAACTTACTATTTACTTTTTTATTTAACTATATATATACTCTAAAAGTAAATACTATTACAAATTGTAACCTACATTTTGATATTTCGTTTTCTATTTAAACTAATATTATACTTTTATATATATAAGCGAAAGTTAAGTATATAATACACTATCCTAACTTTCTAAATATTCTACTTTATATTCTAAATTAAATTAAATATTATATATTAAAAGTATTTATATTAATATGTAAATACTCTCTATACTTTTTAACTTTAATTTATATTCCAACTATACTAATTTCATAAAACCTATAGATTTTATATCTAGATTTTACTTATAACTATATATAAAATAATCTATAGATTAATATAATTTAATTTAAATTTAATTAGGTTTATTGATATTTTATATAATATAATTAATTATAAAAAATAATATTCTCTCTATATAGTAATTTAGTATATTAAGAAAATTAAAAAAGATTATTTTTATTATAATATCTAAAAAGACCTTTTTCTCTAAATTTAAATATTATATTTTAATTATTAACTATAATATTATTTTTAAATATCCTAAATTAGAAAGAAAGAATATTGTCCCTATATATATAAATTCTGCTTTTCTCTTTTAGATTTAAAAAATTTTAGTTTACTATATATTTAATTTCTAACTAATTCCTTTTATAGGGATTTAGGATTTTCTTTGTAGAGTATTTGGGATTTCTTTTGTAGGGTACTTAGGCTAACTTTTACTTAAGTTTGAAAATGTTAAATATGTTTTTCTTAGCAGTTATAGATACTATAAATATAGACTCTTAAGTGCTATAGTTTCCTGAAAGAGTATTATAATTTAAGTATAAATATTGGTAGGCTTTATGGCTATTTTAGGAATTTCCTTTATAGGGTATTTAGAATTTCTTTTATAGGATATTTAGGATTTCTTTTATAGGATATTTAGAATTTCTTTTATAAGGTATTTAGAATTTCTTTTATAGGGTATTTAAGACTTTTTTATAGGGTATTTAGAATTTCTTTTATAGGATATTTAGGCTAACGTTTATTTAAGTTTAAAAATTTAAATATATTTTTCTTAGTAGTTATCGACGATATAAATACAGGCTCTTGAGTGCTGTAGCCTCCTAAAGGAGTATTATAATTTAAATATAAACACTACTAAGCTTTACAGCTATTCTAGAAATTCCTTTTATATAGTACTTGGGATTTCGTTTATAGGGTATTTGAAATTTCTTTTATAGGGTACTTACGATTCTTTCTATAGGATACTTACTAATTTCTGAGATTCTTTTTATAGGGTATTTAAGATTTCTTTTATAGGATACTTATTAATTTTTAATATTCTTTTTATAGAGTATTTAGAATTTCTTTTATAGGGTATTTAACATTTCTTTTATAGGATACTTAGGATTCTTTTTATAAGGTATTTAAAATTTCTTTTATAAGATACTTATCAATCCTTAAGATTCTTTCTGTAAGGTATTTACTAATTCTTTATAGAATATTTACTAATTTTGTTATAGAATATTTAGATTCTCTTATAGAGAATTTAGCTTTTATTTTATAGGGTATTTACTAATTTGTTAGATGTCTTTCTAAGTATTTATTAACTTCTAGAGATTCTTTATAGGGTACCAGCTATATAAGTAGGCTTCACCCTTAGAAATTCAGTTTATTAACTAGCTAAATTATAAGATACTTACTACCTTAAAGACTGTAATTACTTCCGCTTTAGAAAGTTAGTTTCTTTTATAGAATACTTAAATAATTTAAAAAAAGTAAATTTATTAAACTAGTGGATAACCTATCTGGATGCTAGCTAGCTATCTTCCCTACGTACCTTTAACCTATAAACTTCTAGGTTTATAAGGAAATTAAGGTGAAAAAAAGCTTACTTTCAGTAGATTATAATAATAAGGCTATTTTATTACTTATAGAATTCTTTTATATATTTAAATTATCTGTAAAGAATTTAATGCTACTTATACTGAAAATATAATTTGCAAAATACCGCTATCTACTTTAAGGGTAGTAAAATAATCACCTGCTAAAATACTAAGCTAAAGTTTATTTATATCTATCTATATATACGGAAGATATTATTACGTTTTAGTATAAAGTCTAACTTAGAGGTACTTAGTTATTATTTAGTAGATAGTAGTATTATAGTACTGCTTAGTTAGATAGCTATAAAAACTAATTATCTAAATAAGTAGTTTCTTTTATACTAAACTTAATTACTATTATAATAAGATTATTAGTAAGGTAAAACTAACCTATCTTATAATAATCTAAATTTAGCTTATATTTTCTACTTAATTATATTATACTGCTATATATAGTATACACTTACTAAGTATAGTTACCCTCTTTATTAGATAGATATTAAACTTAATAAATAATATCTTTATTATAATATAATATTATTAGATTTATTGTTAGTATTTCCTCCTATAGCTTATATATATACTTTCTATCTACTTTAAGCTGCAGACTTTCTATAAGTAAGCTTAATTTCCTAAGAATTTAGTATATTCCTTAAGTAGCCTCTAAAAATACTATTTATATTTTTTTATGCTTTATAGGGGTATCTACTAAATTACTTTAGTGGTACTTTCTTTAGAATTAATATAAAACCTTATAGTTTTATAATCTTCTCTAAACTAAATTATATTACTATATAGTATCTGTAGATTATCTGCTATATTAACTAGCTAGTAACTTCCCAGAGGAAGAAGTTAATTATTCCTCTTAATAGTAAACTTTTAGAGATTAATATTTAATAGATAAATAATTTAATACTTACTAAATTTTACTTTAGTATAATAGGAAAAGTTAATATTAAAAAATTAAAAGGTAATATTATTTTTAATACTTAGCTGCTATACGCTAGTTTCGTAATACCTATAAGCTTACTATAATATAATCTACTTTATATTTTACAGCTGATACAGCTAGTAGATATAATATCCTCTTAGGTGGATATAATCTATACCTTAAGTAAGAGGTTACCTTCTTCCTAATATCATACTAAATATTAAACTATTTAGCTGTAACTAAAATAGCTGTAAATTACCTCTATTTAGTAGATTATTAACTATCTCAGAAAAAACCTTACTATAGAATATTACCTTAAAGCTTACTATTGCTAACTTACTAAAACTTCCCTATACTTAGATATTTTACCTGCAGTTTTAGTAGGAGGTTATATTAAATTACTAGTAATAGTAAATATCCTTCAGTATTTTATACAGAATATTAAACTAGATACTACTTTCTATTATAGCCTCTGAAACTAGTAATCAATTTCTATAGTAATTCTTTTAGTATCTTTAGCTTTAAATTTTAAGAAACTAAAAAATTAATAAGCTATATTTTTATAATTTATATTTACACTAAAAATTAGAATTAAGAGGATTTTTACTTTTTTATATTACTGGAGATTTCTATTCTCTATAAACTTCCCTTAGGATATCTATATTATAGTTTAATAGATATACTATCTCTACTAAATTTCCTACTTAATAATATTTTTAACTTAGATTAACCTATAAAGAACCTTAAAACTAGAAGTTAAATATAAATTCAACCTCACTTTATTAAATAAGTAAAAAAATAATAAAAGTAGTAGTATTTTACTAATATTAAAGTTTCTATCTATTTTACACCTTTTATATTCTTTTATAATATTAAACTAAAGTTAAGCTTAACTATTTACTACCCCCTGCAGCTGCCTAAGTAGATAGAAGAATATTAACCTCTCTTAAAGTTCTTCTAAGTTTTATATTATAGATACTCTAGTTAGAGGTAGGCTTTCGCTTGGAATTAATATATATCTTAAGCTTTACTATCTTTAGTAAAGTTAATATCTTACTATATATTATAATAATCTCTAAAAACTAGAGGCTTACTATAGAATTACTATAAGTATATTGCTATATTTTATAAGCTTCTTTATACTAAGTTATCGTACTTAAAGCTACCTATAATATATAGTTACTAGACTTATATACTAGAAGCTTAAGTTTTCAGTATATTATAGACTCTATTAAACTATTTAGAGTTTTCCTTTCCTACTAACTCTACTAAACTTATTTTCTTAGCTGTAGTTTCGCTAGATAGTATATAGAAATAATGGGAATATTATTAATTTATTTATATATATTAATAATTAGATAATAAGGTATTTAGCTACCTTAAAAGCTTATATATAAATATTAACCTTTTAGCTTACTATAAATTATATTTTAAGCTTAAGTATATATTATAATATCCTCTAAACTTACTACTATTTAGTTATTAAATTATATTTTATCCTCCTGGGGGGGAATATAAAGTTTAGCTATATAGTTATTTTATATTAGCTATATTATTAGTATCCTCCAGGCTGCTAATCTGGATACTATACTAGTTATTTCTAACTGGCTGTAGTAGTAGAAGACTCTAAAAAGTTTCTGTAATTTAATAGTATTATAGAGTGTGAAGCTCCACTAGTAGTTACCTTTTTAGTGCTACTCTGATAATTCTCTTAGTTAAGTTATAATTACTCCTACTATTTATTTATATTTAGTTAAATTAGTTTATTTTAATATATAGAATATTAGATAGAAATTATATTATATTAATATTACTTTCTGGTTATTATAATAATATATTTGAATTAAATAGTTAAACTTTCCTTATTTATATTAGTTTTAAGTTAGTTACTAATTATATACTAAATAGCTAGAATCTGCTAAAAATATTAAAATCTAGATACTAGAAGCTTCTAGCTAGTTACCTAGCTAGTAGTAACCTACTTTTAGGCTATTTACCTAAAACCTAATATATCTAACTTTTAAAACTTATTTCTATCCTAAAGTTATAAATCTATTTTACTAACTTTCCTTATTTATATTATTATATTAACTAGAGGCTATTTACCTTAGAGATTTACTATAATTATAAGTATAATTTAGCGTAAGATTTATTTCTTTCTGTAGATCTTTAAAGGATATCAAGAGTATATTAAACCTAATAGAAATACTAGATTCTTCTAGCTGTTAAATCCTAGTTTCAGATAAACTAATTTTAAGGTAATAAACTATTGAGCAGAAAAGAGAATTCTGCCTGAGACGTCCACTATTATCTCTATATTTAGTTATATTACTATATATAATCTATATTTAGATACCAGAATATTAGCTAGCTTCCTTTTTACTATATAAAGTATAAGTATCCCTTTAAAATAGAACTTCCCTATAGCTTAAAATTAACTAATTTATATTTAATTACTATTTATGTAGAATTTCTTCCCACTTTAGTTTTTTAAGTTCTTTTTAAAGTATTTACTACTACCACTAAGATTTATACTAAAAGCTATTTTATTTAGGCTTATATTTTAAGCTTTATTAATAACCTCTATATTTACCTACTTTTTAGTATATTATTTCTATACTAAAAGTAAAATATAAGTAAGATACTTAAATACTATCTATTTTCAGGGTTAGTTTATTCAGCAGGTAAGTTATTATATAGTTTTTAGTAAATTTTAACTTTTATAGTTACTATCCTACTGTTAAAATATACTAATATCTTTTATAGTGTCTGATAGATATCTACCTTAGTATCTTAATTCCGTATTAGTTTATTTTATATTACTAGTTTTACTTACTAAAAATAGCCTACTAATATTAATATATTTAAATATCTATATTCAGCTAAATAATAAAAGCTTTTTATATATTTAAAATATAAAACTAAATGAAAGTTATATAGTATTCCTAAGTTTCTAATTATTTACTTTACCTTATAAAACTAAGTTTAATATTGCTATTCTAAGGGTAACCTTAGCGGAAACTAGCTACTAGAAGGTTTAATTAGTTTTTCACCCTTATATATATATTTAATAATTAATTTATATATGAGAATTGCTATAAGCTTCTATTAGAGTTTCCTCTAGCTTTACTCTCTATATATATAGTTTACCTTCTTTTAAGTTTAACTTTATATATTATTACTTAAATTTATTTAAGGATATAAGAATCAGTTAAAAATATACTAAATCTTTTATTTATATTTATTCTTATTATATATAGAAATTTAATATCTAAATATTAATATATAAAGTTAACTTCTTAGTTTATATTTTAAGATAAGTTAATAATTATTATATTAGCATCCTTATAGAGTATATACCTCAGCCTACTAAAGAATATTTTATAAGAAGCTATAATATTTCCTGGAGGAAGTTATATTTCTAAAGCTTTTATTTCTAATAGTAAGCTAATATTAACTTAAACTAGCAGAGTATTCTGGCTGCAAAAGCTGATTAATCTGCTAAATATAAGTTTGGTTATAAATACTTCCCTTTTAATTATCTTATATACTATTTAATTCTCTTTTTAAAATACTTTTTATCTTTTAACTACTTTACTTATATACTATCAGTCTTTAGTTAATATTTAGCTTTAGAAGAACTATACCTTCTATTTTAAGTAGTATTTCTAAACTACTTAACTTATTAAAGAAGCTTTATATAGATTTAGTATTTAATTATATAACGTTCTCACCCTCTATAGTATTCTATTCTAGGGAATTTAAAAGATATTATACTTAAAGTATCCTCTGTAAATTATAACTTAAGCTCTGGAGGTTAAATTTTAAACTTAAGTTATTACTACTTTACTTACCATTATTAAGGTAATTCCTATTAGTTTCCTTTTTCTGCTTATTAATACACTTAAGTTTAGTAGGTATTCCTACCTAATTTAAAGTTAACTTTATTAAAATTAGAGAGGTTTTATAGCAGAAATACCTTCCAGATTCCGGTGCGAGGTGGTATATTACTATATAAAAGAAGCTTCATAAGAATCCGCCACTGTTTTTGAGAGCTTATATTAGCTATAGAAGCTTTAATACTAAGTAGTAGTTAAGGGTTAGAATAACGCTTAAATAGGTATACCTGCTAGAATGCTGGTGGAAATAATATATATTTAAAAATTTGATAATTTACTGAATTCTGCAATTTATATTACTTATTATATTTTGCTGTATTTTCTATTAATGCTAAAATTAAGAGGTTTATTATTAAAGGTTTTAATTATTTACTTATACTACTTAGAAGAGATGTTATTAAAATAAAGTTAGGTTTTCCTCTGGTAGGTACCCTATAAATAAAGCTAGAGGAAGGTAAACCTTCTACCCGCTAAAGTAACAGTTTAGTATATTTATAAAAAGTTATAAAGTATAAATTTAGTAATAATCTTTCCGCTAGTTTACTAATAGAAACTTTATTATAACTTTTACTTCCTCTAATTAACTAAGTTTAGATAACTTTCTGGCTCTAAATAGTAGTTACCTACCTCTTTAAGTTAGTTTAGAAGTCTTACTAAATTATTGAATTAGTAGTAGCAATAAGTAATATATATAAAAAGTGGGAATATAATTAATATAAGCTAATAATTTATACTTACTAGGAATTTCTTATTAAAAGGTAATAATTATAATATTCTATCTTTAGTATAATAGAGTTTAATAAAGTTATTTAGGCTTTCCAGCTAAAAAGGTATTTACTAGCTTTATTAGTATAACGTAAATATAGTTTAGAATATCTAAAAGTATTATAGATTTATTATTACCTTAAAGTCTTATTATCTTAAGTTAATAATTTCTCTAAGAAGCTAGTATACTGCTAAAGTAATATAGGCTATTTAGCAGGTTAAAATTCTGTTTATTATTATAATTAAGTAGATAACTTACTTTACTAACTAAGAATAGTTATATACTATTACCTATAAAATTAAGAAAAGGTCTTTAATCTGTTAGTTTTTATTATATTTAAATTTAGTAAGTTTCCCTATATTAAGTTAAATTAAGCTACAGACTTCCCTTTTAGGTAATAAACTAGTTAGTTTCCACTTTCTTAAGTGGATACAAACTTTATTTTAAGTAGTATCTGGAAATACTATTTATTCCTATTAAGTTTCTAAACTTTCCCTATAGTTAGAAACTTAGCTGTAAGTTACCTTATAAGTAGTATATTATCTTTATACTGGCAGCTATTATACTGCCGCTATAATATCTCTTTTAAATACTACTTAGAAATACTACCTTCTAAAGGTTTCCTATAATTAGAGGATATTACTACTATTAGAGTAACTAGTAATTTAAAGTTAGCTATTAGACTTTTTACAGACTTACTATCTAAAGTAAAATTTAAATAGCTACTATTTACCTCTAATAGTATTTTTCTATTAATTTCTTTAAGTTTCAGTCTTATAATTATACTCCCCCTGGAGCCTAAGTATTTTAATTTCTTATAAGATACTAAATAGGTTAAAGAATAATATTATCTAATTTCTAGTTAGTATAGTTTATAGTTAAGATAATAATAGTATCTAATTATCTTAAATCTTTTAATTTTTATTTCTAATAAATAAAAATATCCTTAGTAGATATTTTTACAGTAGTTAGTTTTTAATAAAAGTAAGGATTTTACCTCTAATAATGAAATGTTAATATTTTTAACTATTTCTATTAACTAGACTTTATAGCTATTTTAGGAATTTCTTTTATAGAATATTAGGAATTTCTTTTATAGAATATTTAGAATTTCTTTTATAGAATACTTACTAATCTTTAAGATCTTTTTTGTAGGGTACTTAGGATTTCTTTTATAGAATATTTAGAATTTCTTTTATAGGATATTAAGAATTTCCTTTATAGGGTATTTTCTAATTCTTAAGATTTCTTTTATAGGGTATATAGGATTTCCTTTATAGAGTATTTAAGCTAACATTTACTTAAGTTTGAAAATTTTAAATATATCTTTCTTAGTAGTTATAGATACTATAAATATAAGCTTTTAAATACTATAGCCTCCTGAAAGAACGCTTTAATTAAGTATAGATACCGCTAGGTTTTATAGCTATTTTAGAAATTTCTTTTATAGAATATTTAGAATTTCCTTTTTTAGGATACTTAGAATTTCTTTTATAGAGTATTTAGAATCTCTTTTATAGAATATTCAGGATTTCTTTTATTGGGTATTTAGGACTTCTTTTATAGGATATTTAGAATTTCTTTTATAGAGTATTTAGGCTAACCTTTACTTCAGTTTGAAAGTTTCAAATATATTTTTCTTAGTAGTTATAAATACTATAAATATAGACTTTTAAATACTATAGCCTCCTAAAAAAGCGTTTTAATTTAAATATAAATACTATTAGGCTCTGCGGCTATTCTACTAATTTCTTTTATAGAATATTTAGAATTTCTGTTATAAGATACTTAGAATTTCTTTTATAAAATACTTAGAATTTCTTTTATAGGGTACTCAGGATTTCTTTTATAAGGTATTTAGAATTTCTTTTATAAGATACTTAGACTAACTTTTACTTAAATTTGAAATTTCAAATACATCTTTCTTGGCAGTTACGGTCGCTATAAATATAGGCTTTCGAATACTATAGCCTCCTGAAAGAACGTTATAAATTAAGTATAAATACCACTAGGTTTCGCGGCTATTCTGGAAATTCCTTTTATAGAATACTTAGAATTTCTTTTATAGAATACTTAGGATTTCTTCTATAAGATATTGAGATTTCGTCTTAAAGAGTATTAAGATTAATTTCTACTTTAGTTTAAATATTTTAAATATATTTTTCTTAGTAATAATTAATATATTAAATATAAAGCTTAGAGTATTATAATATATTAAAGGAATATTATAATCTAAGTCTAAATACTATTAGGTTTTATAGTAAACACTAAAATATATTATATAAAGTATTTAGAATTCTATTTACGAGATACTTAAAATTATTAAACAGGATATTTATAGTTTCTCTTATAGAATATTCGAATTATCATCTATAGAGTATTCTAATAAGTTATGTATATAATATAACTTTAATTTAAAAACAATAATTAGTATATATAATATTAAATTAAAATCTAAAGATCTTATAAAGCTTTTTACTTCTTACCTAAAGCTATTGAATATAATATTTAAGCTTATATTATAATATAAATATATTTTTTATATTCTCTTTTGTATAATAATAATAGTTTATTTAAGTATTTTATATTTATACTATAGAATAATTTCTTTCCTTCTAAATAAATTATATAATAACTTAATATATGCCTTTATTTAAAATAGAACATATTTATAAGAAGTTTTACTATTTCTCTAGATTTACTACTTACTTCCTTATTTTACTATATATATACTCTAAGAGTAAATACTACCTTTTACTTTAATCTCCACTTTATATTTCTTTCTATATTGAAACTAATATTTTATCTCTATAAATATTAGTGAAGGTTAAGTATATAATATACTAACTTAACTTTTTATATATTTTACTTTATACTTTAAATTAAACTATATATTATATATTTAAAGTATTTATATTAATATATTCTTACTCTTTATACTTATAAACTTTAATTATTATTTCAATTATACTAATTCTTGAAAACTTATAAAGTTTATATCTTAACTTTACTTATAACTATATATAATATAATTAATTAGAGAAAGTAATATTCTCTCTATATAGTAATTTAGTATATTAAAAAAATTAAAATAAGATATTATTTTTACTATAATATCTAAAAAGATCTTTCTCTCTAAATTTAAGTATTTTATTTTAATTATTAACTATAATATTACTTTTAAATATTCTAAAATAGAAAGATAAAATATTCTCCCTATATAGATTTAACTTTCCTTTTCTCTCTTAAATTTAAGAAACTTTAGTTTACTATATATTTAATTTCCGATTAATTTCTTTTATAGAATACTTAGAATTTCTTTTTATAGAGTATATAAGATTCCTTTCTGTAGGGTACTTAGATTTCGTTTATAGGGTACTTAGGCTAACCTTTACTTAAGTTAAAGAATTTCAGATATATGTTTCTTAGCGGTTATAAATACTATAAGTATAAAGCCTTTAGTGCTATAGCCTCCTGGAAGAATACTATAAATTAAGTATAGATACCGCTAGGTTCTGTAGCTATTCTGGAAATTTCTTCTATAGGGTATTTAGAATTTCTTTTATAGAATACTTAGGCTAACTTTTACTTAAGTTTGAAAATTTCAAATATATCTTTCTTAGTTATTATAATTACTATAAATATAGACTCTTAAATATTATAGCCCCCTGGAAGAATACTATAAATTAAGTATAGATACCACTAAGCTCTATAGCTATTCTGGAGATTTGTTTTATAGGATACTTAGAACTTCTTTTATAGAATACTTATAACTTCTTTTATAGAATATTTAGACTAACCTTTACTTAAGTTTGAAAATTCCAAATATATTATTCTTAATAATTATAGTTACTATAAATACAGACTCTTAAATACTATAGCCCCCTAAAAGAACATTATAATTTGAATATAAATACCGTTAGGCTTTATAGCTATTCTGGAAAGAATCTTCTTTTATAGAATACTTACTAATTCTTGAAATCTCTCTTATAAAATACTTACTAATTCTTAAGATTCTTTTTATAGGATACTTAGAATTTCTTTTATAGGATACTTACTAATTCCTAAGATTCCTTTTATAGGATACTTAGGATTTCTTTTATAGGATACTTACTAATTCTTGAAATTTCTTTTATAGAATACTTAGAATTTCTTTTATAGAATACTTAGAATTTCTTTTATAGAATATATAGAATTTCCTTTATAGGATACTTACTAATTCTTAATATTCTTTTTATAGGATACTTAGAATTTCTTTTATAGAATACTTACTAATTCTTAATATTCTTTTTATAGAATACTTAGAATTTCTTCTATAGAATACTTACTAATCCTTAATATTCTTTTTATAAGATATTTAGAATTTCTTTTACAGGATACTTACTAATTCTTAAGATTTCATTTATAGAATACTTACTAATTCTTTTATAAGGTACTTACTAATTTTTTTATAGGGTATTTAAATTCTCTTATAGAGAATTTAATCTTTATTTTATAAGATACTTACTAATCCTTTCAATTTCTTTCTTAATACTTATTAACTTCCAGAGAATCTATATAGTATACTAGCTATATTAGTAAGCTTTACTTTTAGAGATTCAGTTTATTAACTAGCTAAATTATAGAATACTTACTATTTTAAAAACTATAATTACTTTCACTCTAAAAAGTTAGTTTCTTTTATAGGATACTTAAATATCTTAAAAAAGGGAAATTTATTAAACTAGTAGATACTCTATCTAAATACTAGCTAGCTATCTTCCTTATATACCTCTAGCTTATAAGCCTCTAGGTTTATAAGGAAATTAAAGTAAATAAAAGCTTATTTTTAGTAGATTATAATAATAAAACTACTTCACTATTTATAAAATCCTTTTATATATCTAAACTATCTATAAAGAATTTAACTTTACTTATACTGAAAT
Organism: Colletotrichum lindemuthianum; assembly: GCA_001693025.2. Taxonomy (NCBI): domain Eukaryota; kingdom Fungi; phylum Ascomycota; class Sordariomycetes; order Glomerellales; family Glomerellaceae; genus Colletotrichum; species Colletotrichum lindemuthianum. The sequence goes on along the minus strand of MASP02000789.1, from coordinate 64,312 downwards.
TATAATTTACAAAATACTACTATCTACTTTAAAAGTAATAATATATTTACCTACTAAAATACTAGGCTAAAACTTATTTATATCTATCTATATATATAGAAAGTATTATTATATTTTAGTATAAATTCTAACTTAGAGGTATTTAGCTATTATCTAATAGATAGTAATATTATAGTACTATTTAGTTAAATAGCTATAAAAACTAATTATTAAAATAAGTAATTCCTCTTATACTAAACTTAATAACTATTATAATAAATTTATTAATAAAATAAAATTAACTTATCTTATAATAGTTGAAATTTAACTTATATTTTCTATTTAATTATATTATATTACTATATATATCCTATTTGATGTAGTAGTTTAACGTCTGGCTAGTATTTACCGTTTTGGTAAGTGCAGTAGGTTTGAATCCTGCGACAGGCAACCGCAACCGGTGGTTATAGTGTACCTTCCGGTTGTGAAACTAAGTATAGTAACTGCTACCAGCTGGCGACACCTACTAATAGCTGTTAACGGCTGGCGACTGTTGATGGCTGGCGATAGGTATACTAACTAGCAGTATATATTATGTAACCTCTATAGTGGTCCTTAAAAAGTAATTATAATGGATATAAGTCTGTTATATTTTCCCTTATAATATATCTTTCTATTTGTTATCTATTATATTAACTAACTGCGCTTACTGCCTGAGGTTTTCTTCATTTTAATGGTTCCTCAGCTCCAGCTTATCTATAGGGTATAAGAGGTAAGAGCTAACTGTTGGGTGTAACTACCTAAATGGGACCCCGAGAGGTATATAATTTAAATAGTTAGAGATTTTTAATAGAATTATATCTATATTCAGTCAAATAATAAAAGCTTCTTAGATATTTTAGATTTAAGAATAAATAAAAGTAATATAATATCTCTAAATTCCTAATTATTTACTTTACCTTATAAAACTAAATTTAATATTACTATCCTAAGGGAAACTTCAGTAAAAACTAGCTACTAAAAGATTTAATTAATCCTTCACCCCTATATATATATTTAACAGTTAATTTATATATTAAAACTACTATAAGCTTCCACTAGAGTTTCTTCTTACTTTACTCTATATATATAATTTATCTTCTTTTAGATTTAACCCTATATACTCTTACTTAAATCTATCTAAATATATTAAAATCAGTTAATAATATACTAAAACTTTCATCTATATTTACTTTTATTATATATAGAAATTCAATATCTAAATACTTATATATAAAGCTAACTTCTTAGTTTATATTTTAAGACATATTACTTATAACTATTACGTCAGTATTCTTATAAAATATATACTTTAGTCTACTAAAGAATATTATATAATAGACTTTAATACTCCCCAGAGGAAATTATATTCCTAAAGCTTTTATTTCTAATAGTAAGCTAATATTAACCTAAGTTAGTAGAATACCTCAGCTGTAAAAGCTAGATAATCTGCCAGATATAAGTTTAATTATAAATACTTTCCTTTTAATAATATTATATACTATTTAACCTTCTTTTTAAAATATTTTTTATCTTTTAATTACTCTACTTATATATTATTAATCTTTAGCTAATCTTTAGCTTTAGAAAAAATATACTTCCTATTTTAAGTAGTATTTCCAAACTACTTAACTTATTAAAGTAAGTTTATATAAACTTAGTATCTAACTATATAAAGCTGTTACCCTCTATAGTATTCTATTCTAGGAAACTTAGAAGGTCCTATACCTAGATTATCCTCTGTAAGTTATAACTTAGACTCAAGAGGCTAGATTTTAAATTTAAGCTATTACTACTTTACTTACTATTACTAAAGTAATTTCTATTAGTTTCGTTTTCTTTACTTATAAATATACTTAAGTTTAGTAGATATTTCTACCTAATTTAAAATTAATCCTATTAAAATTAGGAACTTTTATAGTAAAAATACCCTGCAGATTCTAGTATAAAGTGGTATATTACTATATATATAAGGCTTTATAAGAATTTACTACTATTCTTAAGAGTTAATATTAGCTATAAAAGCCTTAATACTTAGTAGTACTTCAAAACTAAATTAATATTTAAATAGATATACTTATTAGAATCTTAGCGGACGTAATATATATTTAAAGATTTAATAATTTACTAAATTCTGCAACTTATATTACTTATTATATTTCACTATACTCTTTACTAATATTAGAACTAAGAAATATATTATGAAAAGTTTTAACTATTTACTTATACTTTTCAGAAGAAATATTATTAAAATAAATTTAGGTTTTCCTCCAGCAGACATTCTATAAGTAAGGCTAAAGGAAGGTAAACCTCCTGCCTGCTAAAGTAATAGTTTAATATATTCATAAAAGGTTATAAAATATAAGTTCAGTAATAATCCTTTTATTAGTTTCCTAATAGAAACCTTATTATAACTTTTACTTTCCCTAAATAATTAAGTTTAAATAACTTTCCAGCCTTAAGTGGTAGTTACTTACCTTTTTAAATTAGTCTGAAAGCTTCACTAAGCTATTTAACTAATAGTAGTAACGGGCGGTATATATAAAAAGTAGGAATATAATTAATATAAGCTAATAACTTATACTTACTAAAATATCCTTATTAAAAAGTAATAATTACAATATTCTATTCCCAGTATAATAAAGTTTAATATAATTATCTAAATCTTCCAGCTAAGGAAATACTTACTAATTCTATTAGTATAATATATATATAATTTAAAATGTCTAAAAATATTTTGAACTAATTATTCCCTTAAACTTCTATTAGCTTAAATTAATAATCTCCCTAAAAGGTTAGTATACTACTACCTATAAAATTAAGAAAAAGCTTTCAATCTATTAATCTTTATTATATTTAAACTTAGTAAGTTTCTCTATATTAAGTTAAATTAAGCTATAGACTTTCTTTTTAGATAATATACTAATTAATTTATACTTTCCTAAGTAAATATAAACTCTATTTTGAGTAATATCTAAAACTACTACCTATATCTATGAAATTTCTAAATCTTCCCTATAATTAGAAGCCTAACTATAAATTACCTTATAAGTAGCATATTATCTTTATACTGGTAGCTATTATACTGCCGCTATAATATCTCTTTTTAATACTACTTAGAAGTATTATTTTTTAAGACTTTGCTATAATTAGAAGATATTACTATCACTAAGGTAACTAGCAATTTAAAGCTAGCTACCAAACCTTGAACAGACTTACTATTTAGGGTAAAGCTTAAATAGCTATTATTTACCTCTAATAATATCCTTCTATTAATATCTTTAAGTTTTAACTTTATAACTATATTTTCCCTGAAGTCTGAATATTTTAATTTCTTATAAGATACTAAATAAGTTAAAAAGTAATATTATCTAATTTCTAGCTAATATAATCTATAATTATAGTTATAATAATATCTAATTATATTCAATTTCCTAACCTTTTTTTCTAATAAATAAAAGTATCTTTAGTAAATACCTTTATTGTAGTCAGTCTTTAATAAATCTAAAATATTCACCTCTAATAATTAAATATAAGTATTTCTAGCTATTCCTATTAATTATTATAGCAATTCTAGAAACTAATAAAATAAAACTATATATCCCATTCTATTACTCTATACTAATATATTTCAGTATAAGTCTACCTAAAGTATTCTAAGTTTTTTAAAGTAAAAATTCTATTTCCCCAGTATACTTAGTAAAAAGTATATAGTTCCACAGAGGGAAAAATCTAGCTAAACTAGTATATACAGTAAGGCAGACCAGCCAGCCAGACTTAAGATTCTACTGTAAGCTTTTTAACTATAATAACTTTAATATATACTATTAAAGCTGGAATTACTATAGCTGCTAACACTAAACTTACCTTCTAATTCCTCCTTATTAAATAATTTAAATTATATTTATTCTAATTATAAAACCTAAAAACACTCTAGATTAATATTTATTATTACTACCTTACTATATCGAAAATAGGTAATTTACATACCTACTATTATCCTTAAATAGAATAGCTATTTCTCAAGCTTCTTCTTTAGAGTTAAATCCTAATCCTTTATTACCTTTTATAACTATACTAAAATACTACTTTAGTATCAAAAGTTAATAGGAAAGAAATTTAAATAAACTATCGTCAGCATAAGGCTATATAATTTAAAAGATTATTCTCAATTACCAGTAAGCCCTAAAAGGTATTAGTTTTTAATCTAATAAATAGATTCCTTCCAAAATCGAAATCTTTAGTATATATTAACTTTAAAATTACTATAGTTATCTAAATAGTAAGATACTATTAAATAAGTAATAACTTATATAATAAGATATTTTTAGTTTTACTATATAATTACTTATACTTCAATATATATAACTTAATTTTTAAGATAAGTATATAATTACTAGTAGAATTAACTAGATAATTATTATATACTGGGGTTGGCTAATATTACTACTTAAGTAATATAAGGGTTTAATTACTAGTATTACTTATACCTAATAGTATCCGCATCCTCCAGAGTATATACTAGCTAAACCTATAATATTCCCTCTAACTTATATACTTTAGATTTAACTGGAAACTTTAAGTTTTATAATATATTAATATATAGTTAGTTTGCCACCTATAGAGCTTAGCTAAAAATCCTATTTTATAGTATACCTTACAGCTAAGAAGCAGTTAGATTTAGCATTCTTACTTACCCTCTATGCAAAAAGTATAATTAGAATATCTAGCTTACTATTTAAAAAGTTAATTAAAAAGGAGGTTAAAAGTATTATTAATAATAATATTAGAAAGATTATTTAACATAACCCCATTCTCTATAAAAACTATAAGCATTTTAAGTTTTATATTATTAATAAGATTAAAAACAAGAATATTAACAAGGTATATAAGAAGTTAAAACTTATAATCTAAAGCTTTAGAGACTATAGTAAGTTTAAGATTTCAATATAATTACTTATAATTCAGTAAAGCAGCTAATAGTTAATTTTAACTATATTTCTAACTTTCCTTAAGTATAAAGGCATAATAATATAGCTTCATAATATTATATAAATTTATAATTAAGCTAAATAGAGCTTATATAGTATATTATAGCTAAACTACTTTTATATCATAAAGGATAATATTATCTAAACTTTATAATAATTATTATTAAGTTACTTTATAGTCTTACTAAAGCTGAAATCTACTGGTAGGTAACTTATTTTATATACTATAAGGAGAAGTTACAAATAGAAACTTTAATATATAACTTATACCTTCTTATCTTATATACTTAAAATAATATCTTCAGCCTTATTAGTATGCAAACTAATAATATCCTCAGCCTCTCTAATATAGTATCTTTTTACTAATATAATAAGAAGCTTAAAAACACTTTATTTAAAATAAAGTCTAAAATTATATTTTTAGAAACTATACTTCTTACGTTTAATAGAGGTATTCTATTACTTTATAGTAATTACCTCCATCTATACTAAAAGTATTAAAAGTAAAAGCTAGCTTTTATTAATATATACACCACACCTAAGGCACTTAAGAAGGTATATATTAAATACCGTACGTATAGTATATACCTTACCTCTATATACTAACCGGAAATTCTATTTAACCTCTTATATATAGTGTGAAAGTAATAACCCTTAAGTAATAACACCGCCGCACTTAATATATAACTTAAGTAGAAAATAGAGTATTTTAACTAAAGCTTTAACTTTATATTATTTAACCTCTCTAAGGTATATTTTTACGTTTTTATTAACAGCCTTTTTACTAATAATACTAACTTCCTATTTTAACTGGAATTTACAATACTTTTAAGCTAAACGACTGAAACTGGTAATAGCTAGTTTAACCTCCGCAGCAACCTTATATATTACTTATTTACTAAACGTAAGAGAATTACCAGAAGTATACTTACTTTAGAGATTTATTCTATAGTGGCTAGTATAAACTTTACCTATACTATAGCTTTATTACTTAAAGAAATCCTGAAGTATTGAAAACTTCCTTAAATTCTTACTATTATATATACTAACTTATACTTACTTTATAAATATCTTATAAAGCTTAGTACTACTAAAGAGAAGTATCTAATAATTAATATTACAATGTTAAGGTAGTTATATAAGTGCCGTAAGTTCTATAAGATATGGTAAATTAACGGAGATAATAATGTTGCTAATATCTTCATATTTTGGCACTCCAAACTATATCCTTAAGAGATTTATTAATTTAAACTTTATAACTATTTAAATAGAGGAATAGGTAACTTAAGTAAAGTAAATAAATAGGCATTTAGATATTATTCAAGCAAAAGGGTATAAATTGCAAAAAGTATTATTTTTCTATAAATAGATAGACACCAGAGTATATAACGAAAATAAAAATTACTAATATTAATTACGCTACACTATAAGGTATATAGTAACTATACGCACTACTATATATATAGTAGTATACCCTCTATAACCTACTAGCTATAAATGCCCGGCACCTAGCGCCAGCTATAACCTAGTGGTATAGTAATTAGTAAGTAATTACTACACTATAGATTTAAAGTCTTATATAGCGCCACACGCTATATAATATAGTAATAATAATAACTAAAAACCAAAATACCAGTTTACATCTATATAACGAAATCATATACAGCATGCAATTACCCGAATAATTAAATTAACAAATAGATATAATATATTTAATTTAATAAAGCTGATAATAGATATTAATTTAACTTTTAGGCTATAGGTATTTACTTTAAAATAATACTACACCTACAGACTTAATATTCTATAGAATATTCTACCTCTTTCCTTTATATAATACTTACCTGTAACTTACTATAGTATGTATAATAACGTATAATTACTGATGTAAGTCTATATTACTGGAATATTCTAATTATTACTAATTAGAGTATTCTAAAACTAAACTTAATACAATAAAAGCAGCTTATATACTTTCTTTTAATATATATCTGAATTAACTAATAATCATACTATTTATAACAATATAACTATTATTTACTCTTTTATACTATATTCTATTACCCTAAGAATATATAGTATATATACTTTCCATGTAAGGTAATACTTTACTGAATATAGATTTATTACCTACCTACCTTATTATATATTACTAAATCAAATATTTAGATAATTTTAACATATAAGGTAGAGAATAAAGAATATATTATAAAACTTATTTGACATATTATAATATTAAGTAATATGGATATATTCAATATCCGATTATTATAATAGAGAAAGCTTCTCTAAAGTATATAATAACTAAGTTACTTTATAGATATATTAGAATAATAGAGGAAGTACTAGGGTATTGTAATATAGTCAACTATAAGTATTTAATAGTTAAAAGATTAGTAATATTAAAGTTTGGTGAAATACCTTAAAGATAATATCTAAATAGTAGCTTTTAAGTGTTAAGATCTATATAGAAGTAGTATTTTAATTTGTAAGTTTATTACTAATAGTTATACTTTTAGTAAGAATATAAACTACTATCTAATCTTAGAGGATTCTAGTAATCTTACCTTTATCTAAAGTAATAGGTTTCTTTTTATAAACTAATATACAGAATACCTTAGAGGTAGATTCAATAAAGCTATCCCCCTTAAGACTACTCTAGATTTAGTATAATATAATAATAATATTATTAGTATTAACCTTTAGTAGAATCTTAAGATTATTATTAAGAATACTAAAGTCTTTATAGTTTATAAGGAAAGCTTAGTATATTCCTATAGAGTATATCTTAGGATTAGTAGTTAACTTAAATCTTTTATATAGAGTATATCTCTCTTTAATAGTATACTTACTATATATATAATACTTCTAGTTAGTATAACTATATATAAGTATTAGATATAAGTAATAGCTACTTAGATTGGAGAGTTATATATATATATAGAGATATAGCTATAATCTTAAGAGGTATCTCAAAGTAAGTTATATATATAATTATTCTACAATTAGTTTCTAGTAAGTTTCGAGTAGTTATCTCTACTATCTTAGAGATATTATATCTTTTGAATTTCTATAGTATCTTATATATTACACTACAATTAGTTAAAGAAACTCTAGGGGGTTACTATTAAGCTAAAGAGAGATACTTATTATTCTAGTATACTAAAATATATACTTATAAGCTAGATATATAGAGTATTATCTATTTAGATACTAGCTAGAATAGCTTTTTCTTAAATATATATAAGTTTTAATAGAAGTAATTTAAATGCTTCTTTCCTACCTCCTTTAGGGCTTTTAGCTATAATACTTTAGAATATAGTATTCTACTTATTAGAGGTGTAAAGCTATTAGTTTACTATTTTCTTAAGTATTTATTAACGTTTTAGACTATTTAGTTAAACTAAAGGTTATTATTTAAGGTATTTAGGCAGTCAAAATAATACTTAACAGTATTATCTTTAGGTAGAATTAAAAAGAACTCTAGTTATCTATAGTAGAGAATATTGGGTTTAAGGTAGTAATAATAGACGATATAGATTGAAAGCTTAGGGATATTATAGAAGTCCTAACTATATCTTAGACTCTTTGTATATAATAGTACAAAATCTATAGCATATTTAGTAGATATATTATTAGAAGAGGTAGTAGAGGTAATATATAAGGAGTATTTTCATAATCTATATTATTACTAACTATAATTTTAGGAATTTTCTTACTATTAAGAAGGCTTTTAGATAAATAGGTAAAAAGTTACTAAGATTAATAATTATATTAGAGATCTTTTACTTTAAATTATAAATATCTACGTTAACTAGGTAAATAGTAGGTATATCCTTTTAACTGTATATAGTAAGAATACTCCTAATTCTATATTGCTTATTCTAGGTTAGATATTATAAAAATATAATATAAGATATAACTCTATTATAATAAGATAATTACTTTAGTTTACGAAGTTCTTAAGGTGATCCTTAAGGAGGTAATATTATTAAGTAATATCTTTAATCTTCTTCAGAGTCTATAAGGTAATTCCTCTTACTAGATACTTATACTAGAATATATATTTTATTATAATTATAGTTAATCTTAAGACTTTAAACTATAGATCAGTCTATAAAGTAGCAAGTTTTTAGAGTATTTATAAGTAGAGTATTACAATTATATGAATATATCTAATATAAATACGAATACATGTATTTGTAATATATTATATGTAATACTTAATATATATACTTGTATTTGTAATTTTCGAAACCTCATACATTACGAATACAAATACATGTATTTATATTTATATTATTTATTATATAATACCTAATATATTCTAACTTATAGATATAAGACTAAAGTATTGAAGAGTTAAATAGACACTATATGTGTACATATTAAAGCTATTATATAAAAGCTTGGAATTGTAATTTTATAAGTAAAATCCTGAATTTCAATATATTTTACTTTGTTAAAATGTAATGTATAACAAGTAATACAAATACAATTACATATATTTATATAATAATGTGAATACAAGGGTTATAAGTCTTTTACATGATAAATACAAATATATATCTAAAAAGAAATTTCTAATATATTATAAATATAAATAATACATTTATATTAGTAATTTGTAACATATAATATATCATATATTTGTAACATATTATATATTATCTCGTAATGCTCTGCTTATGAGACACCAAGTTACTATAAGTTCATCTTTAAAGTTACTTTTAAATATATAAGAAGGTTTTAAGCTATAAAGTTCTAAAAGAATAAAGAAGAAACTTAGAAGGATATATAGATAGAAACTATAGTAGTTATATTATCTCTAATATAAATATAGTTAATAATATATATTTCTCTATAGAATAGTAAATTAATATATTAATAGACTTCTATAGATATTAGAATATCTATAGGTAGAAGTATGAAAGATAAAGAAATATTCAGGCTGAATATTTTATCTACAAAGGATAAATTAGATATTATTATGAATACTTAAGCAATATAAATTAGAATAGAATTATTCTTTTAGCTAAGCTTATATAAATAGAAATACAGAAAAACGTTTCCAAGAGGCTATATAGATCACTAAAGTATTTAAAACAAGAGATAATATAAATCTCTAATACTAAGAAGATTTAGTTAACCTCTAACGGAGTTATTATCTTTACTGAATATACTTTAATTAGTAATATAAAAGATCCTAAGTTTTAAGTCTTAAATAAAACTATAGAAACTATTTTAGTTAAAGTATAGTAAAAAGCCTAATTTTAAAGCTCTTAATATAATTTTCTTAAGAAATTCTTGTATATTTTAGAGATTTCTAATTTGATTCTAGACTGGTGATAATCTTAACTATCTAAATAATAAATCTTATTATTTTCTATCTTATATATTCCGTTTAACGTAGTGGTTTAATACCTGGCTGGCTTTTACCATTTCTGTAAGTGCAGTCGGTTTGAATTCTGCGACAGGTAACTGTAACTGGTAGTTATAATATACCTTCTGGTTATAAAATTAAGTATAGTAACTGCCACTAACTGGAAGTACTTACTAAAAGTAGTTAACAGCTGGTAACTATTAATAGCTAGTAATAAATAAAACCAGTTAGTAATAGATATTATATAACTTCTATAGTAATTCTTAAAAAGTAACTATAATTACTAGTTATGCTATACTGTAGGGTATACGGTAACTATATATACTGCTATATATATAGCGGCATACTCTCTATAGCCTACTAGCTATAGATACCTAGTATCCAGCGCTAGCTGTAGTCTAAAAGTATAGCAATTAGTAAGTAATTACTATACTGTAGATCTAAAGCTTTATATAGGGCTATATACTATATAACATAGTAATGATAATAACAGAAAATAACAAAAGTCCCAGTTTATATCTATATAACGAGATTATATATAGTATATAATAACCTTAATACTTAACCTAATACTAGTTAGTAGTTAACCTAACCGTTATACTATTATACTATAAATTAGTAAGGTTTATTATACCAGAAGAAGTAATTATGAAAGTTCTATATTTAAGATCTATAAAAGGTGAAAGATTATAAGATTTATTACTTAGATATCTTAAACTCTTTCCACCTTAAATGTTACTAGAAGCCTTTGAATTAATAAGCTAATTTCTTGAGGAGACTATTGTTAATAAATTTAAATTAATACCTCTCACTTTATTTAAATTAAGATACTTTCTAAAGTTCTACTAAGGAGTTTAATTTAACGTTACTTGATAATACTTAATAGAGTATATTTAGTAAATATAATAACCTTCTTTAAGCTATTACTATATTTTAATATTAGAAATTTATAGTATCTTTAGCCTTACTTTCTTGAGAAACCTATATAGCCTCTTGAAAGCTTTTTCCCTACCCCTCTTTATATAGATTCAGTATAATTGATAATTCTTCCTTACTTTATACTTCTCTCGCCTTTATAACTTCTATAGGTAAGATATTTACTTTAGGTATTTCTTTATCTATAATAGTATTACTGGTGAATATTCTAATATCCGTGAAGCTTTATTAATATATTAACCTAATATCTTTCGGCTAAATCCGTAATATTAACTATAGGAATACTATAGAGAAGAACTTTATAATAGTTTCTACTTATATAGTATATTAGGTAGTATTTTATATCTACTTAGGTTTCTATAGCCTGGAACTGTTTAAGATATTTAAGGGTAAATTTAAGAAGTAACATACTGAAATCTAGTAACTAACTAGCTTCTATATTAACTGCTAGTTTAGAGACCACCTTATAGTCTATAGTATTGTGATTAAAATAAGTGGTAACTAGATTTATATAATTTTACATTAGTTTGTTTAGTAAGAAGAGTTTATACTATAGACTCTTAAAGAACTTAATAATGTTAATAAATTCTATAATACTTTTAAAACTAATTTTAAGAAGTATTCTGAGTAGCTTAATGACTGTATAATAGTAGAGTTAGATTTTATATTATCTCTTTATAATCTCTAACAAAAGGTTGAAAATATTATACTAGTGATACTTTTGCTATAAGTAGTTAAAGAGAGGTATCTACTATTTAACTAACTAGCTTATATATTTTAAACTTATAATAAGAAATTTCTAATATAACTATTAGTTTGCCCGGCCTTCTATTTATCTATCTTAAAGCCTCTCTAATAGTAAGAGAATTACTAAAATTATAGCTGAAACTAATTTAGGTATTATAAATACTCCCTATATATTACTACTGCTACCCCTTTGAATAATATATCTGCTAAGTATGCTATATACCTTACGAAGTTATATAATAAAAGTATAAAGTATAGTGGAAGCCTCTATAATATACTTAAGTTAAAGATTTATATATTTTGAGATTGCTACTTTAAGCTTAATGCTTTATAGTATATATAGGTAGGGTTTATTTTGATTATACTTCAAGATAATGCTTTTAAGTTTTTTTTAACTACTTAAGTAACTTAAATATTAGCCTTACGTTCAATTAAATAGTTTAATAGGTTAAGGATTACTTTGAGAATATTGAGAACTAACAGCTTTACCTTTCTGACTCGCAAAATATCACCTTTTGAAGTGTTATTGCCGAGAATGCTCATAAGAGTAAAAAGGAGGTTGAAGGTATTATTAATAATAATATTATGAAGATCGTTTAATATAATTGTATTTTTTGTAAAGGCTATAAGTGCTTTAAGTTTTATATTGTTAATAAAGTTAAGAGTAAGGATACTAATAAGATATATAAGAAGTTGAAACTTATAATTTGAGGCTTTGGAGATTATAGTAAGTTTGAGATTCTAATATAATTACTAATAATTCAATAAAGTAGCTAGTAATTCATTTTAGCTATAGCCTTAATTTTCCTTTAGTATAGGAATATAATAATATAGCTTTATAATATTACTTAAGTTTATATTTAAGCTAGAATAGAGTTTATAAGGTATATTATAGCTGATCTCCCTCTATATCTTAAAGGATAGTTTCTTCCGGACGTTATAATAATTATTATTAAGTTATTTTATAGTTTTACTGAGGCTGGAAGTTACTAGTAGGTAATTTACTTTATATATTATAAGGAGGAATTATAAATAGAGATTATAATATATTATCTATATCTTCTTAATCTATATACTTAAAATAATATTTTCGACCTTATTAGTATATATATTAATAATATTTCCAGCCTTTCTAATATAATATCTTCTTACTGAGAAGATAGATATAAGGATATAATCCCTCATAGCCTGTATGGAGCCGGGATAGCTAGGATTATCACGTAATTAATAGAGGCCTAGGGCCACAGAGCCTCCTTAGGATAAAATCCTCTTATTACCAATACTTAGTATTTCGACGGAGGTATTTTAGTAATATACCGCTTTACAAACAAAAAACGTCTGTATGTCCCAAAGTTTAGCCGATAGCTATAATAGTACCACTGAGTTTCTTTAATATAAACATATTAATTAAAACTCAGTAAAATATCGGAAAGATATTAGAGAAAGAAGGTTAGTTTGTAGGGTAATAGGGTAATAGGATACTAATTAGGAAGAAGACTTAGTCAGAATTAGACCTTAAAGTTAGTAATAATATATATGAAAAATAGCTGTTAAGAGGGTCCATCAATTTACCAAAATACCTCCATCAAGATACCAGGAATCCTTATTACCACTACCAGCTAGCCTACTAAGTTAAAATCTTATAACCTACAGAGACCTACCTTTTACTACTTACCTATCCCTTACCTATAACCCTTATAATAAGAAAATTAAAAATTATTTACTTAAAGTAAAGCTGAAGATTATATTTTTAAATATTATATTTCTTATATTTAAAAGAAGTATTCTATTACTTTATTGTAATTACCTCTACTAATACTAAAAGGATTCAGGGTAAATACTAGCCTTTATTAATCTATATGCTATACCTAAAACACTTAAAGAGATATATATTAAATAATATATATATAGAATATATCTTACCTCTATATACCAGCTGGAGGCTTTATTTAACTTTTTACATACAGTGTAAAAATAATAACTCTTAAGTAATAATACTGCAGTATTTAATAAATAGCTTAAGTAGTAAATAGAGTATCTTAACTAAGACTTACGCTTTATACTACTTAATCTCTCTAAAGTATACCTTTATATTTTCATTAATAGCTTTTTTGCTAATAATATTAATTTCTTAATTTTACTGGAATTTATAATAGCTTTAGGTTAAGAGACTGTAACTAGCAATAGCTAGTTGAATCTCTATAATAACTTTATATATTATTTATTTACTAAAAGTAAGAAAGTTACTAGAATTATATTTACTTTAGAGATTTATACTATAGTAGCTAGTATAGACTTTATTTATACTATAGCTATATTACTTAAGAAGATTCTTCAATACTGAAAGCTTCCTTAAATTCCAATTCTTATATATACTAACCTATACTTACTTTATAAACACTTTATAAAGTTTAGTATTACTAAAGAGAAATATCTAATAATTAATATTATAATATTAAGGTAGTTATATAAATACCGTAAGTTTTATAAGGTACGGTGGATTAATAGAGATAATAATATTATTAATCCTTTTATAAAGAGTATTTTAAACTACGCCCTCGAGATATTTATTAACCTAAACCATATAATTATTTAAATGGAGGAATAGGTAACTTAAGTAAAGTAGATAAATAGGTACTTGGATATTATTTAGATAAAAGGATATAAATTATAAAAGATGTTATTTTTTATATTAATAGATAGATATTAGGATATATAATAAACAGAAAAGTTATTAATATTAGTTATACTATACTGTAGGGTATATAGTAACTATATATGCTACTATATATATAGTAGTATATTCTCTATAGCCTACTAGCTATAGCTATTTAGTATCTAATGCCAGCTATAGCCTAATAGTATAGTAATTAGTAAGTAATTACCATACTGTAGATTTAGAGCCTTATATAGCACTATACGTTATATAATATAGTAATAATAATAACTGAAAACTAAAATTACCAGTTTATATCCATATAACGAAATTATATATAGTATATAATAACCCTGAAATTTAAACTAATAATAATAAATAAACTTATATTTTTCCTTTATAATATATATACCTTTCTATTGATTAGCTATTATATTAACTAACTATATTTACTACCTAAAACTTTTATTATTTAAATAGATTCTCAGCTTCAGCTTATTTATAACGTTTATAATATAGAAGTTAACTGTCAGATACAACTACCTAAATGGAACCCTAAGAGGTATATAATTTAAATTAGAGCTCTTTAATATAACTATAGTATCTTATATAAACCTCAGATAAAAACTTTATTATTATCTTTTCTAGTATAATATATTATACTCATTTGCAACAAAATACTAACAATAAAGTCAACTAGTAAATAATATTCATTTATTCAGTTACTTTTTCTTTCTGCTGATAGTAAGATCTAAGCTCTTTACCCTATAAATAATTCTAACTATATATTATATTTAGTAATAATATTTATCTTAATACTAAGTTATAACTAATTTTAATCATAATAGAATTATGTATTATTATAGATAATTATATCCATACTTATAATATTTAACCTCACAGTAGAGGGAAACCTAATAATAATAATTTATATAAAAAAGGTTTTAGTAAAGCTACAGATTAAAATATATAGCTAAACGTAATTACGAAAAGTATAGAATTAAGAATCTCAACAAATCTCTTAATAATAAGATGTAATAAATAAACAATATAGTATACAGTCTGAATATAGATTATTAAAAGATATAATCTATTTAAAGTAAAATAGAATACTTAAAAGTATATAAATAGGCTAGTTAGATCTTATATAAGTTAGAATAGCTAAATAGCAGAATAGATACTATAACTATCCTTATATAGCCCCCCAGTAGAATAACCACTAGAAAAAATTCTATACCTTATTCTAAATAGCATATTTCATAAATACAAATATTTTAGATAGATATTAAAGATTATTCTTTAAGTATTTAAATAAAGTAAATAACAATTTAAACTAACCTATTATAATATTTTTATTTTTGAAATAGTTATTATTAACGTTTAGTAGGAGTAACCTATTAGTTCCTTCCGAAATTATATATTTTAAAGCTTATAAGTATTATAAACGTCAGCTTTATTTATACTTACTAAGTCCTTCTATATTTTAACTAATAATATCAACTATTATTATACTTATCAGCTGTAAATATCACAATTATAAATTAACATATTAATTTATATAACTTATTTCAGTTATTACTAATATCCAACTTTTTAGGCTGAAGTATCTTATAATATTATCTCTAAGGTTCATAGTAAGATTCTATTATATCTTAATCTAGTTGCCTTAATATTAAACCAGTCTGTTTCTATTTTTATTTACTATATTCCTCTACTAAAGAAGGTATTTTATAAGTTTAAACTGAAATTCTTTTAATAAGTGAAACTTAATTTATATAATAGACATTTTTCGTTACTTCTATAATCCTTTTATTCCTAATAATATATTTAGAATTTAAAAACTAATTCTTCAGTCTCTTCAGAAAGTATACTATACTTAATAACTACTTAGTTTATTTATTTACTTTATAGATATTAACTTCCTCTTTCTTATAGTTTAAATAGTAAACTTAGTTATTATCAGGTTAACTAGACACCAATATAGCAATAGCTATAGCTGTAGGTAACTTACCAGTTACCCCACTTAATTTAGCCAATTAGATAAGAGATATTATCCTACAGATTAATCCCAATAGCATACAGTATATATATATACGCTATTATATAGTTTTAAATATAATAAAAATAGAAGTATTAGTTACAACCTAGTTATAAAAAATTAACTAATTACTATATTTACTAATTATAAGTTAATACTAATTAGTAGTTTAATTACTACTAATATCTATTACCACTACTTGACTGCAAATTAGTAAGAAATATCTAAAGAAATAGAATTATAATATTTCCTAAGGGAGGAGCTAATAGCTTACTCTCTATTACAACTATTAGTAGATATATTACCCCCTAAAATATAACTTCAGCCCTTCTATCCCTACTTACTACTATAGCTAACCCTAAGTTAATTTGGAGTTAAACCTATTACAGCTACAGCTAGCATACTTACCCCACATTAACCTTTTTAACAATAAATAACTAATAACTTCTTCCATATTAACCTCATACCCTTATATCCTCACGCCACACATAATTCAAATATCTTAAGAAATTTAATTACTACTAAGCATAGCTACTTTATTTAAATACTTCTTATAACCTTAATTTCCGCAACCTTAATATCCTCTAGACCCCTCAGATAAAACTTTATATTCCTAATATAAAAATTCTCCACTATTAATATGAAAATTCTCCGCTACTAATATAAGCTAACTTATAAGCTTTATATAAGTATAGCGAAACTTAGCCTACTTTTATTAGTAAATAATCTTAATATATTAATTAAATGTAGCTAATATATAAATAATACTTATATAGATATAAATACTTCTAATATAGCTGGATAGCTTTTAAAATCTCTATAATTATATTACTATAATACTGTAGAATATCTAGTAACTAATATTACTATAATATATTAATATTAGGATATTATCCAATTAATAACTAATCTCCAAAATAGTTAGCTTAATATAGCAGATTATAGAATAGCTATATAATTTTCTTTTAAATATCTATAGGCTATCTGTAAATTATAATATTTAGAATACTTTTAGTAAGATTTAGTTAAGTAAACTAGTAGCTTTAATTATTTGGTTACTTTTAGTCTGTACCTGTGGTGAAACCTAAGCTCTTCACCCTATATATGGTTCTAAATTATAGTAATTATATCTGGATATTCCTTTACCTATTCTGTATTTCTTTAGTTATAAGTAGCTATATAAATTTCAAGGAGGTTTCAACTTTATTACAAAAATATAATATAGAAAAGGAATTAATTATAGAATACTTAGCTTTTACAGACTCTTTATTTTAGTCTATCTTTCAGAGGTTTATAAAGATTCTTAACTTTATAACTTTAGTAGTTACTTTCAGCTATATATATTAAGCTTTAGCCTTACTAAAGCTTTTACTATATAGATAATTACTTTAAGGTTTTCCTTTACTATAAAGTTAAATATTATAACTAGAGGTATAATTATCTATAATAATAGGTAATTATTACTATTTAAATTAGTTATAAGTTAGTATTAGTATAAATACTATTACTAGATATATTATATAGTTAGTATTAGTTTCACTAGGGGAAGGTATATTATATATATTATTACATATAGTATACTGATAGGGTTAAAGGTGTTTATATTTATAGTATATAGCCTATAGGCTACGTAGAAGCTAGATCTAAATACCTTAGGTAATTAGTTACTAATTACCTGGCGGGTGGTAATAACTAGTGGCTAGTTGTTACTAGTGGCTGGTTTCTGCCACTAGGCTATACTATATAGTTAGTATACTATAAGGTCCTAATAGTTTTATAGCTATTATACTACCAATACTAGCATACTTCCTTTTTACTTTTTAACTATAATATACTATATCTCTATATATAAGATAAAGTTAATTAAATAATCTATATCTTTTAACTAAATAACCTTCTAAATTCCCTCTTTTTATTCTAAATAAGTAACCTATCCCTCTATATAAATAATTACGTTATTTATATTAATAAATCTTTCTAGAGTATAGTTTAGAAACTTTTTAGTAAAAATATTAGTAAGGTTATTCTTACTGTTAATTTACTATATCTTATAGAGTTCTTAATATTTATATAATTACCTTAAAGCTATAATATTAATTATAAGCTTCTTCTTTTTCATAATACTAAGCTTTATAAGGTATTTATATAATAAGTATAAGTTAGTATAGATAATTATAAGGATAGGAGGAAGGTTATAATAAGCTATAATCTTTTAAAAAGATATAGTAATAATATATATGAAGGTTATACTAATAACTATAATATAGATCTTTAAGGTAAGTATACTTCTAGTTATTTCTTTATTTTTAGTTAATAAGTAATAAACTAGGTTACCTTAGATTATAAATTTACTTTTACTAGTGGCTATCTCTTAGCCTACGATTATTATAAATTCTAGTTAAGATAATAAGTTAATATTATTAGTAAAGAAGCTATCTATAAAAATATACAGATATATCTTAGAGAGGTTAAGAGGGATAAAGGTTAACCTGCAATCTAAATATTCTATTTACTATTTAATATACTTATTAAGAGTAGTAATATTATTACTGGAAGGTTATTATTATTATATTATATATAAGAGGTTAAATAGTACTTTAGGCTGGCAAATTAAAGTAATATCTATTTTATATATATATTATTTAATATAGTTTCTTTTAAGCGTCTTAGGGTTTATGAGGGTATTAATAATAGTAAGCTTATAGCTTTAGTTTGTTTACTTAAGAAGGAGGCTTTTACCTTAGAGGGAAAGTATACTACTATTAAATACAGGTAGTATTAACTTTATAGGGAAGATTTTAGACTTTACTATAAGGAAGGCTTTCACTAGTTCTTTATCCTCTTATTAAATAAAAATAGTATTAGAAAGACTGAAAGTATTATTAGTTTATATACTAATTATACTAAATACTTTATCATTAAGTTAAGATATAAGGAAGTAAGAACTATAGGTAGATATTTCTATATATAACTATTATTTATAGTATTTTAAGTATATTACTTACTAGTAGGTATTAGCCTCAGCTAAACTATAAAGTAGTTTTATAATTATTATTATAGATTCTAGAGAATATAAGTCTATAAGGTAAGTAGGCAATTTAGCTATAATATATCTTGTGAGTTTAGTTTTAGTCTAAGTATAAATCTAAATAATATCTCTTAGCTAAAGGAGGAAGCTTTTATCTTTTAGTAATATAGAAGTAATAGCTATAATTAATCTTTAGCTACTTCTCTAAATTATAGAAGACTGAATAAAGATTATAAGCTTCCTATTATCTCTAAAACTTTAGATTATAAGTTTTAACTTCTTATATATTTAATTATTATCCTTGTTCTTAATTTTATTAATGATTTGAGATATAAGAATAGTATAGGTTTTATAGAGGATAGAATTATACTGAATAATCTTGACTATACTATTATTAATAATATTATCTACTTTCTTTTTCATTAACTTTTTAAAGGGGAGGCTAGAAGTAGTAATAATTCCTTTTTAGTAGAGGAATCCAGAGAGGGTCAGATTAGCTTCTTTTTTAGCTATAAGAAAGGCTATAAATTAGTCTTTTTAGTTACCTTCTTATTAAGAGAGGTTTTCCTAGTTAAATATAACTTTTAAGTGTTTAAGGAATAGCTTTATTATCCTCTAATATTTAGTATACTTATTCTTATTAGAGGGTGGTAGTATATTGCTTTTAATATAAGGAGGAAGGATACTATTATCTTTTAGTATCTCTAGAGTAATTAGAAGTTTAAAGATAATAGGGAATAAAATTAAGGTAGGTAAAGCTTCTTGAGAGAGGTTTCTAGCTTTATTAGTATTACTATTATTATATCTATATTAGAAGTATTCTTATACTTCTACTGGAATATATAGTTAAGAAGAAATATTGTTACTTTTATAGTATATTTTTATAGTAGTTAAGTGGAACTCTTAAGAATTATAAGGAAGGTTAATAATATATTTTTCACTATAGGTAGTAAGCAGGTAGAAGAAGCTTTACTAATCTTTCCTTTCTCGCTATATATATATAAGAAATTATAGTGGGAGACTTATAACTTATAATATATTAGGATTATTATAAATAGCTACAGTAGTATTAATAATCCTTTTTATATACTTACAGTAGATAGCTTTAGTTACTTTTTAGACTGCCTATACTTATAAGATTATCTCTAGAAATAAAGTGAACTTCTTAGTAAGCTAAAGGTAGGCTCTAAAGATACGGAATATAGATATAAGACTATTTAGGCTAGTAGTATTATTTATTAACTTATAAGTAGCCTGGAGGTAATATTCTTATAATAATAATAGATATTCTTAATAATAAATCTTATATATATAATAGAGAAGAGTATAGTAATATTTTACCTTACTAATATTATTATAGGTTTTAATAGATATAATCCTAATAGTTAAACTTATTATTTTAGCTTCTAAATGAAAATCTTTAAATTAGAAGTTTATTTTAGTATCAGTAGAGATAAAATTAGGTAGATCTAGGTAAGTATTAATTTAGTATATCTTAAGAGCTTTCTATATTAATCTTTCTAAAAAATTAGGTAGGAATTAAGTAGTATTAACGGCTGTAGTTATATTAATAATATAGAGAATAGAGTAGTTACCTTTAAGGTAAAAGATATTAATAATAACTTTAAAGTTAAAGTTAATATTATTATAGAGGTTAAATCTAAATTAAGAGGAAGTAGCATTATATATTTAGTATTAGTAGTAGTATTTTTTAAGAGCTATAAAAGCTTCTTAATTAACTAAATATTTAGCTTTATAGAGGACTTTTTAAAGATATATAATAGATAGATATCTGAAACGATAATAGAGTTTCTAGATTTTAATCTCTATTAGATATAAGGAAGTAAGTATCTCCTCTTTATTAAATAATATTTATAGATATCCCTACTTATATATAACTAGAATAACCTTCTTATTTTAATATAATTAGTTACAGATATTATTAAAAGTAATATTAAGGTAATTTATATTAGTAAGGTATAATAGAAATAGAATCTTATAAGGAATTATATAGAATATTATTATACTCAGTAGTATAAGTATATTAACTATATCTATTATCTTTTTAGGTTTACCTTCTTTAAAATAAATAGAAATTAAGTTTCTTCTGGAAGTTTTTAAGAGGATAGAGAGAAGGATAATTTATTTTAGAGTGTTAAACTGGAAGTAGCTAGCTATAAAGTAGCTAATAGTATCTAAATTAGATAAACTTCCTTAGAAAACTATATCTAAATAGTATCCTTTAGGGATAAATATAGATACTAGAGTAGTAATCTCCTTAGTTATATTATCTTTTTTTATTAGAATATAGATTACTACTTAGTTCTAGAGGATCCTTATAATCTTTTAACTATTTAGAAATATAGGTTATTCTTTAAAGTAAGATATTATAAAGTTATTTAAAAGGTTACTTAGAAAGCTTAGTATTTCAGGTTAATTTTTAAGCTGATAGTTTTAGAGGTAATATACTACTATATTATCTTTAATAGTAATTTTATAAGTATCTTTAGGGTTATTATTTAAGTTTTCTCCTTTCTTATATTATATAAGGAAGTAATAATAAGTAGATACTAATATATCTACTATATAGAAGTTAGATTTATATTAGTTATAGAAGTTTCTTTTCTCCTTAAAAGAATATTCTATTAACTAGTAACTAGATTTACTATATGTATAGTATTTCTTATTAAATTAGCTATATAAAGTAGTAAGAATTAAGTAATACTCTCCTCTAAATAATACTTAGGAGTATTCTTAATAGCTATATTTATATTCTTAGTAAAAACTCTAAAGTAACTAATATATCTAGTTAGTTTAGTATTAATCTATACTAATTAATAAGGATTCCTCAGAATTATCAGTATCTTTAAATATATATTAAGATATTATAGAAAGAAAGCTTATAGTAGTATTAACTATAGATTATAATTAATTATTAACTTTCTAGTATATTACTATAAAGCTAAAAAGGGCCAGCTAGTATTCTAATATTCCTCAGTATATACTTAAGAGGTAGTTTTAGAGGCTGAGATTAGTATACTATTTAAGAGGGAATATTCTCTAAATATATATTAGCTTAGTGAAAAGGATCTTAAATACTTCCTTTCTTATTTTATCTTAGTTGTTAGTAATAATACTTCTGAATATTATATTATATTAGTTAGTGAGGTAGATCTGTTAACTTTTATTACTTTTAAAGTGGTTCTTAATATAGTAGGCTATATTATAGAATATTATAGGATTAAGAGGATCACTAAGGTAGTTAAAGTAGTATTTAAGAGTCTAGTTTTTTAATATAGGTAAGAAAACTCTAGCTTATATATAGTTACATATATCTAACTTTAGATAATAATCTCTAAAAATATAGATTTTTAATTTAAAGATATTATAGAGAGCTTCTCTATATCTTATCTTAAAGTTATATATTTTTGTTAGATTAGTTATATTCTTCCCTGTTAGTATATTAATAGGGAGAGGTTTAATCTTCTGGCGGTTATTTATAAAGTTAATATATAGGGGAGATACTATAGGGAGTGGAGCAGAAAGTTTATACTATTAATTCTAGTTATAAGGAGGTTATTAGTTTTATTAATCTTAAAAGTCTTATTATTTAAGTTATCCTTATTATTAAGAAGTTATATTTATTACTGATAATAGTAGATTAACTATAAATCTCTCTATTTCTTAAGATACTTTTTAAAACTAGTTCTTTAAGGTAGCTGGGTAAATATTAAGGTTTATAAGATCTTAATAAATTATCTTTTATTATTACTTCTGAATTATAGAATATATCTACTAGGTAAAAATGATATTATGAAGGAAGTCTGGTTAGTTATTAATAAGTATCTTAAAGTTTTATAATTTTATAACTATCTCTTAGATTTCTTCCTTAGTCTATAAGATAAACTTATTTTACTTTATTAGGTTTATAAGGATTTAGTAGATTTATTTACCTTTTATCTTAATCTTAATATTATAGATAAGGAGAGTATTCTATAAGTATTAGAATATTTATTTATCTATAGTAATCTATACTTCCTCTAGCTACTTCTTAAAGTTATCTTTAAAGGGGTTTAGAAGGTCTCTACTAAAGAGGTAATTATATATATATATTACTATAATCTAAATTATTTAGTTATTAATTTAGTTAGAGTTATATTTTATAATAAGATTGAAAATCTTCTGTTTACTAAAGATTTTACTATTAAGAAGAAACTTCAGTTTTATTAGTATTCTTACCCCTAAAGAGGTTATATTACTTATTATACTAAGGTTTTTAAAAGATCTTCTGAGAGGTTCTATTAGCTTAGATATTTTACTGGTTATTTCCTAACTATAAAGAAATTGTAAAAAGTTATAAATTAAAAGAGGAAAGAAGGGGGAAGATAGAAAATTCTATTTTTACTATTTACTAATTCTGTTTATTAGTATTATATAGGTAAAATTTAATTTTAGAGAGGAAGATTATTTATTAGTTAAGTAAGGAAAGAGAGGAAAGAGGGTAGAAGAATATAGGAAAAAAGAAGAGGAATATAAGGAAATTTAGAGAATTTTAGGATACTATAAATTTCTTTACTAGAGAAGTCTAGTAAGTTTTATAATAGAGGTATTTAATAAATATATTTATATAAGATATTTTTAGTATTTCTTCTGTAAGTTAATCTTAAGTATAGGTAGATATCTAGCTACTAGAATTAAGATATATTAGTATTATTATTAAAGAGATATTACTTTACCTTAAGTTAGGCGAGAGGTTATTATTAAAAATATCGAAATAAATTAAGAGATTAGTAGCTTTACTTTAAGTTAGATCTAATAATCCTCTATTACTATTTCTGCCTAAATAAACTTTACTAATTTATAGTAAATAGTAATAGTAAGGTTAACTACTAATTAGTATTAGTTTCACTAGGGGAAGATATATTATATATATTATTATATATAGTATACTAATAGGGTTAAAGATATTTGTATTTATAGTGTGTAGCTAATAGGCTATATATAAGCTAGATCTAGATATCCTAGGTAATTAGTTACTAATTACCTAGCAGGTAGTAATAACTAGTAGCCAGTTATCACTAGTAGCTAGTCTCTACCACTAAGCTACACTATATAGTTAGTATACTGTAGGGCCCTAATAGCCTTATAGCTATTACACTACTAACAGTTAGAATTATATAAAAGGTAAAAAGCTTAAATACCACTACTAATATAAAGTAAAGTAACTAAATAATATCTCCTAAGGAACTCTATAAGTAACCTTTAAGTAGAAATAGGTAACTTAAAGTTATTATAACTATATACTATAAAGAGCTAGCTTTATAAGGATATAGCGTTATAGTTAATAGTATCTTAGCCTTTAGTATATAGAAATGCATACATACGTATACAAATAGTACTATTAATTCAGCTATATTATTAAAAGGTATATAATAATAAGTTACTAACTTATTATCTAGCTGCATTTAAGTAGGATAATATATAAACCTAAGTTTACATTTAAATACTAAATATAGTCTCTAATATATACTTTCCTCTTTTGCTTCTGCTGTATTATACCATCTGCCTATTATAACCTTACGGTAGAGGCTTCTAAGCACTTAAGTAATATACCCCCAGTATTACTATTAGCTAGAAAATATCTATAGGTAAATTACTATATATAGCTATAACTTAAACTCTAGACTATTAGGGTAAGTTATTATTTATAAAACGCTAGCCCTATAGGAGCGTAGCGTTACAGCTAATAATATCTCAGCCTTCAGTATATATATATGCACGCATGCATATATAAACAGTATTACCAATTAAGCTATATTATCAAAAGATATATAATAATAAGTTACTAACTTATCGTCTGGCTGCATTTAAGTAGGAGGCTGTATAAGCCTAAGCTTAGATTTAAACACCAGGCATAGCCTGTAATATACCCTCCCACAAGAATATAAATAATAAGTTTATAAGAGAAATAGAAATAAAAATAAACTTATAATAATCTATTAACTAAATATTATATTATATCTACTATCTAATAAACTGATAACTTAAATTAAAGTTAAATCTAGGTAGTAAGTATCAGAATAAAGTAATAAGATTAATATAACTAAGGAAGAAATCTATAATAAAACTATTATTTCTTACTATTACTTTCTAATATCTTATATATATTTAAGAAATAAGAGATAAGAGATTTTATTAATAATTAAACATATAATATACTAACCTTCCCTCTATAATAATATAAGAAAAGGCTAATAAAACTAACTAATATATCTGCATCTGCAATATATTAATATATCTATATCTATAATATAACTTACCCAGCAGTTAGAATTTAACTAATAAAGAAGTAATAATATAGAAAGAGATATTTATTTTATATAGTAAGCAGACACCAGAAACAATTACAAAGCTATAACTAATCATATAAACTAATATATCAATATTCCAAATTTGAAACCAGATAATAATATTAACCTATAGTATTTTCCCCCATATAATTTATAAGTAACTATAAAAAAGAGGTATTCTAATTAGAATTCCCCAAAAAGTAGCAAATTGCCAAAATATTATAATTAATACTGAAATAAAAGATATTAAGAAACTATTAGTCCTTATTTCAACCTATAAGTATCTAATAACTATTTAATACAGTATTAATAAAAATAGGGTAACTATAAGTTAAACTAAAAAATACCCTAATAAGTATAAGGAAAAGAAACACCAATACTATTAATATTACTATCTACTTAAAAAAGCTTTATTAGAAGAATCCTTCTAATAAACTATATTCTGAAAGTAAAATAAAACGAGAAAGTATTTATAATAATGGCAGAATTAGAAAAAGAAAAAGAGAAGAAAAATAAAAATAATATAAAAAAAGGATTATTTGAATTAAAACCTGTTATGTATTATTTCTATTTACTACAGACAGTATACTTATTTAATAAGTTACCTACACTATATTAATAATAACCTCTTTAATAATAATATCTAATTACCTTATATTTATATATCTAAAGTAAACTTCTATTAGATTGCTACTAATATATACCAATCAGACCACTTAGATTACTACTAAAAATATTAGCTTAAAAATATCATAAAGCCTTAAGTTAAAAACTATTAATAAGGTTTTCACTCAAAAAGGATATCTACTTAATAATTATAATTTATCTAATAAGTATATATATCTTTAAAGCTACAGCCTTTAGAGAAATATTTATAATTAAGAAATAGTAAAGCTAAACTAACTATAGATACTCTCCCAAGCTAATATCTTAAGTATATCTTCCTCTCCAAATTCTATTAATAGCCTTCATAAGAATATAACCTATAATAATATTCCTATAACTAAAATTAGTAAGTATAAGAAGGTATTCTAATATATAAAAATAAAGATACCAATAGAAATATACTAAAAAGTTATACCTTAATAATAAGGTAAGAATATTAAATTTTAGATAAATATTAATAGTAGTATACTTAATAATATCTTTATCAGGAGGGGCTGATAGTTTGCTCTCTATTATGACTATTAGTGGATATATTACCTCCTGAAGTATAACTTCAGCCCTCCCACCCCCCCGCTAACTACTACAGCCGGCCCTAAGTTAATCTAGGCCTAAACCCCTCGCAGCTACAGCTGGCATATCCGCCCCACGTTAACCTTTTCGATAATAAATAACTAATAACTCCTTCCGTATTAACCTCACACTCTTACGCCCTCACACCCTCACGCCCTCACACCCTCACGCTATCTATATATAATTCAAATATCTTAAGAGATTTAATTACTGCTAACTACAGCTACTCTATTTAAATACTTATTATAACCTCTATATCTGTAACCTTAATATCCTTATAATAGACTATATCTTACTTACTCCTAAGATAAAACTTCACGCCCCTAATATGAAAGTTTTCTACTATTAATATAATAGTTTTCCACTACTAATATAAGCTAACTTATAATCTCTATATAAGTATAGTGAAACTTAGCTTGCTCTTATTAGTAAATAATCTTAATATATTAAGTATAGTTAATATATAAATAATATTAATATAAATATAGACACTTTTAATATAGCTATATTATATCCAAAACTCTAGTAATTATAACTTTATAATACTCTAAAATATCTAGTAACTAGTATAATATATTAATATTAGGATACTATCTAATTAATAACTAATCTCCAAAATTATTAGCTTAATATAGTAGATTATAAGATAGCTAGATAATTTTCTTCTGAATATTTAGAGTCTACTTATTAATATTAGTATTTATAATATTACTAAGGCTCTTTAGGAGATATTAATATCCCCTATTATAAGAATTATAAAGGAATATTTAGAATTTACTATTATATTATCCTAATTACGGGTGGCTATATAAATTTAAGGGGAATTCGGATTCTATTATAAAAGTATAATAAATATAGAAAAGTAATAAA
The DNA here is from genome assembly GCA_001693025.2 of Colletotrichum lindemuthianum. Classification (NCBI taxonomy): domain Eukaryota; kingdom Fungi; phylum Ascomycota; class Sordariomycetes; order Glomerellales; family Glomerellaceae; genus Colletotrichum; species Colletotrichum lindemuthianum. Next base: position 36,059 of record MASP02000789.1, on the reverse strand, counting down.
TTATAGAATACTTAGCCTTTAGCTTTTTATTTTATTCTATCTTTAAGAGGTTTTTTAAAGTTCTTAACCTTATAACCTTAGTGGTTACTTTCAGCTATATATATTAAGCTCTAGCCTTACTAAAGCTTTCACTATATAGATTATTACTATAAGGTCTTCCTCCGCTATAGGGTTAAATATTATAACCGGAGGTATAATTATCTATAATAATAGGTAATTTTATTACTATTTTAACTAGTTGTAAGCCAGCATTAGTATAAATGCTGTTGCTAGGTAACTTTTACAGTTAGAACCACATATAGAGTAAAGAGCTTAGGTACCACTATAGGTACAAAGCAAAAGTAACCAAATAATATCTTTATCTACTACTATATTTACCTATAAAAAGCATAGAATATCTACTTTAACAAAATATAGAAAGTCTACTATATTAGCTTTAAGAAATAAACTCTAAATTACTTTAATAATATAGAGAGAGTATTAATATAAGCTCTTAAGAACTACCTTATAGGAAGATATATATACTTCTTTATAAATAAAAATATAATAAGAGAGAAGTTAATAGAGATTCTTAAGAAGAAGATACTAATAAAATAAGCGGCAGAAAATATTAATGTTAACTAACAAGAATACCTAGCCTCAGGTAGGAAATTGCAAATAACTCTAACTTTATCAATAACCTCCTAAGAGTAAAAGAATTTATCCCTATTAATTAATAACCTTTAGTATTTAAAAACCTAATAACAAAGATAATTACTCTATAATTAATATTAATAATATTAATAATAAAAGTGATATTAATATTACGTTTATAACTAATAAAGTTAAATACTTATATGAATATTATATTACTAAAACCCAAGAGGATAATAAATAATATTAATAAGGGAAAGATATACCTAAAGGCAACCAGACCCCCAAGACTCAATACTTACCTTAAAGGAAAATATTAATTAATACCAAAACACTATATTCTATCTAACTAACCTCATAGGAAAATTAAATTATTATTTAGTAAAATATATAGAATAAATAATATAAATACTAAAGAGAAGTATAATATCTTGAAGATTAAAATATAGAAATTTCGCTAAATATATTAGCTATAATATTAACCCAAATTTGGCAAAAGAAATATTTAATAATATACTGGCAGAATAAGTATACTTATACTAAGAGATATCAATTTTGCTAATCCAAAATAACCTTTTAATTACCCAGATAGCTATAATAGTTAAAGATAAGTTTAAAATACCTATAATTTACTTTAACTACTATAGAGAACAAAAGAATATAAACCTTAAAGCTTTTACTGAGAACTATAGATATATTAAGATAGTGAAGATATTTAGAATAATAATAATGTAAATTAACATCCTTAAATATATCTATCCAAACTTATAGAATCTATAGAAGAGGATTAATAAAACGAAATATATCACTATGTATTAGATATATAATACTATTAATATACTCCATAATATTATTAATAAAGCTAAGCTAACTATTGATAAACTCTATGAATAGGTAATAGAGATACTTAAAAGCTAAAAGTAACAGTTAAAATACAAAGGTACTTATATTATAAACCATAATTAATTTCTTGTGAATTATATATATAATAGTTAGAGATAAACCTAATAATTTAACCACCCATAACTAACTTATCTATAGTATATATACGAAAGTCATATTACCTCAGGATAACTCCATAAAGAAATAGGGGGAGGAAATATATAAAATAAATACTAAGTATACTTAAAATCAGAAAATAAATACTAGTTAATAGAATATACCCTAGAGAAGTATAAAGTAGCTACCCTATAGTTTAAGAAAGTATTTATTATTAATATAGTATTAGTAGAAGAGATTATAATATACCTTAATAATAAAACCCCCACGGAGGAGATAAACAAGAAATACATAATATTATAAATAAAACATCAAAGAATAACTTTATAGCTATCTATTTTACTATAGTAGATAGTAAGAAGGAAACTATTAACCCTATAAGATTTACAGAGATCCTTTAGAATTATATATTCTATTACTTAATAACTAGTAATAAATTGGAAATCTTTCTAACTTTATGGTATTTTAAAGTTATTTTTCAAGATATCCTTATAAACACTAAAGTAGGTAGATTCTTTACTAAAGATATATAATAACCTAAAACCCTCCAGAAGATACTTCTTAATATCTTTCTAGATGAAATAGCTTTAAAAATAAGTATTAGATTTAGAAATAGATAGGATTTTACAAATCTCAGCATAGCAAAAATACCTATACCCTTTAGAGATACTAACTTTAATATTATATTTACAGCTATACTATTTCTACTAAATCTTCCTAATAGAAATTACCTTCAGGTTTATCTTAATAATCTTAATAATAAAATTAAGTAAAAAGAAATATTACTACTAATAAAAAAACATAATAGATATCTATAATTCTCTATGTAAAATAGTTTCTATAGTAAAGTTATTAACTTCCTTATAGAGATAGAAATATAATAACTTTATAAGAGATTTAGCTACCTTAATATCTATAAGTTAAATAATATACTTAAGAGGGTGAGTGAAACTATAATAACTAATAAAATAAAACCTAATTATATAGAACTGCCACTAATGCCAGATAAATAGTAAAGTGCTATATTAATTTAAGTTTAGCCTTAAAGATAACTATAAGTTTAATATAGAGATTATGATTATTATTATATATCTTAACGGCAATAAGCTTATACCATATACTATTAATACCTCCATAGTATTTACAGCTACAGGAGTTATAAAAGATATCTCTATAAAGAATATACAGTATATACTGAAGATATATCATTTAATATATACCAGAATCTCCCAGATAGAATTATTATTAATATACAATATAACCTTTCAGCTAAAAGCTTTAAGAAGGAAGCTAACAGTATAGGCAGTAAGGTTAAGATTATATTAGTTAAAGCCTATAATAGTATTAATAAAGTAGAATATTTCTATATTCCCCTACGGAGGATATATAAAATTATTTAAAGTAAGGCACTAGAAATTAACAGAAAGAAGGTATTATGAAGTATAATTAAGGTAGTTAAAATATAAGTAACCTAAATAACCTTATACTAAGTTTACAAAATTTTAAAGTATATTTATATTCCAATTTAATAGTATTACTATTTCCAATTATTACAAAATATATAGTAGATATCCAGAAGGCAATAGAAGAGATATATAAAATTTATACTTAGAGGTAAGTTTCTAATACTCTAGATATATATAATAATTCTTCTATCACCGTAACTTTTTATCTGCCACTATAATTAAAGATATATATTTATTGAAAATATTAAGAATAGATAGAATCCTTCAGACCTATCTTAATTAACGGCAAGATATATATTATAGAGATAGACGGCAAATCTAGTACCTTCAGATAAATAATAGTTAAACTATAATATTAACTATATATTAAGAAGATGGAAAACTAAATACTATATAATAGCCAGCCACCAGATAAATATCTAAGAGAGAGAATATTAACAGTAATATTCAATAAAAAGAAACTGAAATAATAAGGATATTTATATAGAAATATAATCTTTATTATAAAAGCTAACCTTATCAATAACACTTACTATAATATTTATCTAATAATAGAAAAGGTAGAAATATTAGCTAGAGCTATTAAACTTTACTAATATACCCTTATTTAAATATTAGGAGGCCCTTTTAAGAAATTGAATACTATAAAGTAGAAGACTCTGCTAGCTAAAGGTATACTCTACCTTAAATACTTTAATATCTAAAAATATAATAGTATAAGGATCTTCAGCCTCCACTTTATTATTAAGGTTAAAGATATTGATAATATACTATATAAGAAGTTATAGTTAGTTATTAAGAACTTTAATAATGAGGGAAAACCTAATATTCTTATGCAGTTGCTAATAATCTAACAAATTAGCTACTATTAATATTAATACTATTAGTAATACTTAAAGAGGTAACTTCTATAGGAATCTATCTCTAAAATACTATATAGATATATATATATATTAGTTTAATCGTTAGGGTAATTGCATACTATATATAATCTTATTATATAAATACAAACTAGTATTCTAGTTATTAGTTATTATTATTACTATATTATATAGCATATAATGCTATATAAGGCTTTAAATCTATAGTATAGTAATTACTTACTAATTACTATACTATTCAGTTACAGTTAGCACTGGATGCTGGGTATCTATAGCCAGTAGGCTAGAGAGGGTATACTGCTATATATATAGCAGTATATATAGTTACTATATACCTTACGGTATAGTGTAACTAATACTGATAACTTTTGTTTTTATTATATACCCTAATGCCTATTTATTTATATAAAAATAATATCTTTTATAATTTATATTCTTTTATCTAAATAATATCTAAATATATATTTATATATTTCGCTTACGTTATCTATTTCTCTATTTAAATAGCTATATAGTTTAGATTAATAAATTTCTTAAGAATATAGTTTAGAGTATCTTTTATGAACGTATTAGTGATATTATTATCTCCGTTAATTTATTATATCTTATAACGCTTATAATAATATATCTATCTTAACGTTATAATATTAATTATTAGATACTTCTCTTTAGTAATACTAAGTTCTATAAGGTATTTATAAAGTAAGTATAAGTTAGTATATATAATAGTTAGAATCTGGGGGAACTTCCGGTACTAAAGAATCTTCTTAAGTAATAAAGTTATTATATAGGTAAAGTTTATATTAGCTACTATAATATAAATTTCTAAAGTAAGTATACTTCTAGTATCTTTCTTACTTTTGGTAGATAAGTAGTATATAAAGTTGCCGCGGAGGTTAAACTAGCTATTACCAGTTACAGTCTTTAAGCCTAAGAGTATTATAAATTCCAGTTAAAATAAGAGATTGAATACTTTAGAGAGATTAAGTAATATAAAGTTAAGGTTTTAGTTAAGATACTGTATTTGCTACTTACGCTGTTTATTAAATATAGTGGCGTTATTACTTAAGGATTATTACTATTATGCTGCATGCAAAAGGTTAAATAAAGCCTCCAGTTAGTATATAGAGATAAGGTATATACTATATATATATTATTTAAAATATACCTTCTTAAGTACCTTACATATAGTATATATATTAATAAAAGCTAGTTTTTACCCTTAGTACTTTTAGTATAGGTGGAGGTAATTACTATAAAGTAATAGAATATATTTATTAAATATAAGGAATTATTAGTTTAATTATTAGAGTAATTGCATGCTATACGTAATCTTATCGTATAGATGCAAACTAGTGTTCTGGTAATTAGTTATTATTATTACTACATTATATAGCGTACAGCGCTATATAAAGCTTTAGATCTACAGTATAGCAATTACTTACTAATTACTATACTATTTAGCTATAGCTAATACTGAATACTAGGTATCTATAGCTAGTAGGCTCAAGAGGATATACTGCTATATATATAGCATTATATATAATTACCTTATACCTTATAATATAGTATAACTAATACTGGCAACTTTTCTTTTTATTATATACCCTAGTGTTTATCTATTTACATAAACAATAATACCTTTTGCAATCTATACCCTTTTGCCTAAATAATATCTAAATACCTATTTATCTACTATACTTAAGTTACCTATCCCTCTATTTAAATAGTTATATAGTTTTGTCAGGTTATCTATACACTAATATAGCAAAAGCTATAGCAGTGGGTAATATACTAAGTACCCCACTATTTAGGCTAATTAAATAAGAGGAATTATCCTACAAATTAATCCTAACGGCGTATAGCGTATATATATACACTATAATGTAAACTTAAATATAATAAAATAGAGACTACTAGTTATAACCTAGTTATAATAAATTAATCAATTATAATATTTACTAGTTATAAACTAACACTAATTAGTAGTTTAACTACTATTAATACCTATTATCACTACTTAACTGCAGATTAGTAAGAAATACCTAAAGAGATAAGATTATAATACCTCCCAAGGAATCCTACAGATAGCTTCTAAGCAGAAATAGGTAACTTAAAGTTATTGCAACTGTATACTACCCTAAGAGAAATTATTAACATTATATCTATAATAGAAACAGAAGTAAAGATAACCTTATAATAATCTGTTTATTTAGTATTATATTATATCCACTACGTAATAAAAAGACAACTTAAATTAACGTTAAATTGAGATAGTAAGTGTTAAGATAAGATAATAAGATTAATATAACTAAAAAGAAAAAAACCTATAATAAAAACCGCTATTCCTTACGACTACTCTTTAATATCTTATATATATTTAACTAACGAGAGATAAGAAAGTACTTTAATAATAGCAGATATAATATATTAGTAACTAAAAGAAATATACTAAAAGTGCTTCTTTCAATATGATATAGAAGAAGTAAAATGCTATAGTTAATATATCTGTATCTATAATGCAGCTTACCTAGCAGTCAGAATTTAACTATTAGAGAGATAATAATCAAGAAAAGGGGTACTTATTTTATATAATAAGAAGACTCTAGAAATAATAATAAATACATAATTAACAATATAAATTAATATATAAATATTCCGAATTTAAAATTAGGTAATAGTGTTAGCTTATAATCTTTTTATCTATATATTCTGTATGTAACTGCAACGGAAAGGTATCCTAATTGGGAATTTCCCAGAAACAGCAAATTATTAAGATATTATAACTAATACTGAAATAAAAAGTATTGAGAAACTACTATTCCTTATTCCTACTTATAAGTGTCTACTAAGTATTTAATAAAGTATTAATAAAACTAATATAGCTATAAGTTAAACTGATAAATACCGTAATTAGCATAAGAAAAAGAAACACCAATACTAAACATATTACTATCTACTTAAAAAACCCCTATTGGGAGAATCTTTCCAATAAATTATACCTAAAGGAAAAATAAAAAGAAGAGATATTTATACTAACAGTAGAGCTAGAGAAATAAGAAGAGAAGGAAAATAATAACGGCAGTATAAGAGAAGGATTATTCAAATTAAAATAAAGTAATATATTTATTTAACTAATAACTATAACTTATTCTTAAGGGATAAAAAGCTAAAAAATAGTTACCAGATAGTGTAAGTATAAGTAACTAATAACGTCCTTATATTATCGTCCGTTATTACTATTCAGTATAGATAGTATATTTATATAATAAAAGAGTCCAGCTAAATTACTAATAACCTTACTAATATTACTATTAAATTACAATTTACTTCCACCTCCCAAGTAAGTTACTATAGAATTGTAACTAAAGTATACTAATTTATTATTAGTAATATCAGTAAGAAATAGTATTTAGCAAATTAATACGAATCTTAAATAGAAAGATATTTATAAGGTTTTTACTAAAGAAAGATTTCTACTTAGTGGTTATAATTTATCTAATAAGTATATATACCTTTAAAGCTGCAGCTTTTGGAGAAACGCCTGCAATTAAGATATAGTAAAGCTATACTAATTACAGATATTTCCCCAGCCTAATATCTTAAATATATCTTCCTCTCTGGATCCTATTAATAGCCTCCGCGAGGATGCAGGCAGTATCCCTATAGCTGAAGTTAATAAGTATAAGAAGGTATTCTAATATATAGATGTAAAGATACTAGTGGGGATATACTAAAAGGTTATACCTCAGCAATAGAGTAAGAATATTAAACTCCAAATAAATATTAATAATAGTATAATTAATAATATCTTTATTTACTACTATATTTATCTATAGAAAGTATAAAGTGTCTACTTTAATAAAGTATAAGAAGCTTACTATATTAACTTTGAAGGATAAACCCTAAAATATTTTAATAATATAGAGAGAATATTATTATAGACCCTTAAAAACTACTTTATAGAAAAAAGTATATACTTCTTTATAGATAAGAATATAATTAGAGAGAAGCTAGTAGAGATTCTTAAGAGGAAGATACTAATAAGATAGATAGTAGAGAGTATTAAGATTAACTAATAAGAATATCTAGCCTTTAGATAAGAGATTATAAAAAACTCTAATTTTATTAATAATCTCCTGAGGGTAGAGGATTTTATTTCTATTAATTAATAGTTTTTAACACTTAAAAGCTTGATAATAGAGATAGCTACTTTACAATTAATATTAATAATATTAATAGTAAAAGTAATACTAATATTAAGCTTGCAGCCTACAGACCTAGACACTTATATAGATATTAACTTACTAAGAACTAAAAGGATAATTAGTATTACTAATAAGAAAGAGAAATACTTAGAACTAACCAGACCTAAAAAGCTTTATATCTACCTTAGAGGAGAATATTAGTTAAAACTAAAATATTATATTCTCTTTAACTAACCTCACAAGAAAGATAAATTATTATTCAGTAAGGTATACAGGTTAAATAATAAATATACCAGAGAGAAGTATAATATATTTAAGAATAGAATATAGATATTTATAGTTAAATACATTAGCTATAATATTAGCTGGAATATAGCAGTAAGAATGTTTAATAATATACTAGCAGAATAAGTATACTTATACTATAAAATATTAATTTTACTAATTTAAGATAACCTCTTAATTACTTAGATAGCTAGAGGAGTTAGGAATAAGTTTAAGATACCTATAGCCTACTCTAATTACGGCAGAAACTGAAAGAATATAAACTTTAAGGTCTTTACTAAAGACTATAGGTATACTAATATAGTTAAGATATTAAGAGTAATAATAATATAGATTAACCTCCTTTAATATATCTATCTAAATCTATAAGGTCTATAGAAGAAGATTAATAAGATAATATATATATATATCCGTTAGGTATATAACATAATCGATATACTTTATAATATCGTTAATAAAGCTAAACTAATTATTAACAAACTATGTAAATAGATAATAAAGATACTTAAGAATTAAAAAAGATAGTTAAAGTAAAAGACTATTTATATTATAAATTATAACTAATTTCTTGCAGACTATATATATAACAGCTAAGGGCGGAACCAGTAGTTTAACTGCTTTTAACCACCTTATCTGTAATATATACAGAATAATAATACTACATTAGGATAATTTCGCGAGAAGGTATAAGGTGGAGATATATAAGGTAAATATTAATTATACTTAAAACTAGTAAATAAATGCTGATTATTAAAGTATACCCTAGAGGAACGTAAGGCTACTATCCTGCAATTTAAAAAGATATTTATTATTAATATTATATTAGCGGAGGAAATTATAATATATCTTAATAATACTAACTTTATAGAGGAAATAATAGAGGAGGTGAAAGATAATATAGAGAAGATATTAGAGGATAACTTTACAGCTATTTATTTTACTATAATAGATAGTAAGAGGGAAACTGTTAACTTTATATAACTTATAAAGATTCTTTAAAATTACGCTTTTTGCTACCTGATAACTGCTAATAAATTGGAAATCTTCCTAATTTTATAGTACTTAGAAGTTATTTTCAAAGGTATCCTTCTAGACACTAAAGTAGGCAGACTTTCTACTGAAAGTATATAATAATTTAAAGTCTTCCAGAGGATCCTCCCTAATATCTTACTAGATAAGATAGCTTTAAAAATAAATATTAGATTTAGAGATAGGTAAGGCTTTATAAGCTTTAGCATCGCCAGAATATCTATACCTTTTAGAGATATTAACTTTAATATTATATTTACAGCTATATTATTTCTACTAAGCCTTCCTAAAATAGACTGCCTCTAAATACATTTTAATAACCTTAATAATAAAATTAAGTAAGAGGAAGTATTACTACCTATAGAGAGATATAATAGATACCTATAATTCTTAATATAAAAGAATCCCTATAATAAGGCTATTAACCTTCTTATAGAGATAGAAATATAGTAACTTTATAAAAACTTTAGCTACCTTAGTATCTATAAGTTAAATAATATACTTAAGAGAGCAGACAAAGCTGTAACTACCAATAAGATTATAGTAATTATAAAAAACTACTATTAATATTAAATAAATAGTAAGATTTATATTACTTTAAGTTCAGCCTTAAGAATAACTATAAGTTTAATATAGAAATTATTATTAATATTATATATCTTAATAGTAATAAGCTTATACTATATATATTAATATCTCTATAGTATTTACAGCCGTAAGGTTTATAAGAAATATTTCTGCGGAGGATATATAATATATACTGAAAGTATGCTGGATTAATATATACTAGAAACCTCCAGACAGAATTATCGCTAATATAGAATATAACTTTATAGCTGAAAGCTTTAAGAGAGAAGCTAATAGTATAGGCAGTAAGGTTAAGATTATATTAGTTAAAGCTTATAATAGTATCAGTAAGGTTAAATATTACTATACTTCCCTATAGAGGGTATATAAGATTATTTAAAATAAGATATTAGAGATTAATAGAAAGAAGATATTATAAAATACTATTAAGGCTACTAATAATATAAGTAATCTAAATAACCTTATGCTAACTCTACTAGTTTTTAGACTATACCTACACCTTAACCTAATATAACTATTATTCCTAGATATAATAAAATATATAGTAGCTATCCAGAAGGTAATAAAGGAAGTATATAAAATCTATACTTAATAGTAAGTCTCTAACACTCTAAATATATATAATAGTTTCTTAATAACTACTATTTACTACCTACTACTCTAATTAGAAGTATATATCTACTATAAATACTAAGGATAGATAGATTCTTTCAAATTCCTCTTAATTGATAGTAAGATATATATTATAAAGATAAACAGTAAACTTAGTATCTTCAGATCTATAATAGTTAAACAATACTACCAGCTATATAATAAGGAGATAGAGAATTAAAGCTAATATAATAACTAACTACTAGATAGACATCTAGAGGAGAAGATATTAATAATAATACTAAATAAAAAGAGACTAAAGAGATAAAAATAACTATATAAGAATATAAACTTTATTATAGAGGCTAACCTTATAGATAATATTTACTATAATATTTATTTAACGGTAAAGAAGGTAGAGGTATTCGCTAAAGCTATTAACCTTTACTGATATAGTCTTATTTAAATATTAGAAAGTCTTTTCAAGAAATTATATACTATAGAGTGGAAGATTCTACTAGCGAAAAACATAATTTACCTTAAACGCTTTAATTTCCAAAGATATAATAATATAAAAATCTTCAGCCTCCACTTTATTAATAAGGTTAAAGGTATAGATAATATACTATATAAGAAGTAATAATTAGTTATTAAAAACTTTAATAATTGGGGGAAAATTAATATACTTATGCAGTTGCTAATAATCTAACAGATAAGCTACTATCTAATATTAATACTATTAATAATACTTAAAAAGGTTACTTCTATAGAAGTTTACCTTTAAGATATTATATAAGTATATATATAAGCGAAAATAATACTAAATTACCTTATACTAGCGAAGCTTCCTTTAAGCTTACGAAGCTTATATCCAGAGGGTATTATTATTATTATTATCTAACTGCTATATAGCCTCGCGGAGTTAGGTACCTATTAGTATATAATATACTTCAGCCACTATAAAGATAGGCTGCAAATAGAAACTTTATTATATAACCTATACCTTATAATCTCCAAATTTAATAACCTGCACTTCAGTATTATAGGTATATAAATAGATAATATCCTTAGACTCTACTTACTTAAATTTAATAATAAAGAAGAGGAGAAGCTCCAGCAAGTAGAATTTACAGCTAAACTAAAGTTAATACTTATATAATATAAACTCCTTATATTTAACGGAGGTGTAATTATCCTAAAGGATAATAGTAATATTATCCTCACCTAAAAAGATAAGGTAAGAAGATTAAACTTATTAATTATACATCCAAGATTGCAAAATTAATAAATATTAAATAATAGGTATAAGGAGTATATATAGCCTCTATATACTAACTGGAGGTATATTTTAACCTCTTTATTACAGCCTAATATTAAAACCTAATAGCGGAAGATATTAAGAAACTTAATAAATATCTAGTATAGCAGATAGATAACTTTAAGAGAGGCTTAATATTTATCCCCACTAATATTAAGATAATAAGGTTATATATTTTTTTTAATAAATTCTTTACTAATAATAGTAATATAATATTCCAGCTGGAGTTTATTATTATTCTAGAAATAGAGGAAATAAATAAGAATAAAAATATCTTTAAACTTAGAGGTAATATTATCTACTTCTCCTCTACTAAGTTAAAGAAAGTCATATATAATATATTAGTATCTAAGGTATATAATATAGCTGCGGAAGTTAATATAGAATATATAATATCCACTATACTTAAGTAAGTAACTAAATATTTTAAGATACTAATAATATTAATAGTAATTTATATTAACTTCTACTGCTTCTATAAGTACCTTATTAAGTTAGGTATTACTAAAGAGAAGTATCTTATAATTAATATTATAATACTATAGTAATTATATAAGAGAAGAAAGATCTTTAAGATCTAATAAATTAATAGTAAAGATAACCTTACTAATAGTATAACTAAAGTATCTAATAACTAGGCTCTTAAAGTATTTATTATTATAAATAAAGTAATTATCAGAATAGAAGAATAAGTTATAAAGGCTATAGAGGGTAATAAGAGGAGAATATAAGAATAAAGAGGGTAAATGGAGGATATTGCTATAGGAGGGCTTTAAGGTATCTAAGTAGTAATAATCAAAAGGCGTACTTTTATAATTAGATACTATTTACAGCGTTTAATCGGTTTTTAGCATACCAAAAAAAAAAATATATATAGCTAGTAGCTGGATTTTACACTTTACATTATTTTTTGCATTTTAAACTATTTTTACGTTTTACGCTATTTTTGCGTTTTACGCTATTTTTACGTTTTACACTATTTTTATATTTTACGCTATTTTTGCATTTTACGCTATTTTTACATTTTATACTGCTTTTACGTTTTTACGCTACTTTTATATTTAACGCTATTTTTCGCTTTTACTATAAAAGAAAGTATTACTAGTATTAGGTTAACTGGGCACCAATATAGCAAAAGCTATAGCAGTGAGTGACACACTAAGTATCCCACTTTTTAAGCTAATTAGATAAGAGGAATTATCCTACAGATTAATCCTAACGGCATATAGTACGTACGCGTGCGCCGTAACGTAAACTTAGATATAACGAAATAGAGACCACCAGTTACAACCCAGTTACGATAAATCGATCGATTAGAACGGTTACCAGTTGTAAACCAACAAGTTTCAATTAATAAATCTCTTAAGGGCGTAATTAAGAGTGCCTTTTAAAAAGATATTAGTAATATTATTATCTGTATTAATTTACCGTACCTTATAGAGCTTACACCGCTTATATAACTACCTTAATATTATAATATTATTTATTGGATACTTCTCTTTAGTAATACTAAGCTTTATAAGGTATTTATAAAGTAAGTATAAATTAGTATATATAATAGTTAGAATCTAAGGAAGCTTTTAGTACTTAAGGATTTTCTTAAGTAATATAGCTATAGTGTAGATAAGGTTTATACTAGCTACTATAGTATAGATCTTTAAAGTAAGTATACTTCTGGTAATTCTTTTACTTTTAGTAGATAAGTAGTATATAAGGTTACTATAGAGGTTAAACTAGCTATTACTAGTTATAGTCTTTTAGCTTAAGATTATTAAAAATTCCAGTTAAGATAAGAGATTAGTATTATTAGTAAAAAGGCTATTAATAAAAACGTAAAGATATACCTTAGAGAGATTAAGTAATATAAAGTTAAGGTTTTAGTTAAGATACTCTATTTACTACTTAAGCTGTTTATTAAGTGTAGCAGTATTATTACTTAAGGATTATTACTTTTATACTATATATAAGAAGTTAAATAAAGCTTCCAGTTAGTATTATAATGGGGTTAGGCCTGTAAATAAGCTTATTTACGTAATATAAGTAGCCTCATAAATATAAATAATAAGGTTTATAACAGACAGATAGAAAGAAAAAATAACTTCTCTTCTCCTTAGAATTTAAAACCTACTATTCAGATCAGCTTAGCTTTTAGACTGAAGATCTGTAAATATAATTCTATATTTTTAAAATATTTTTCTAATATTTTCTATCTATTTTTACTTCTCTCAGGTTTTATAACTGGGAGTGGTTAGTTAGTTTTAGTCTAGATAAACCCTCTCAGCTATAACCTATTTTAATAATACCTAGAGGTAGATTATTCTGCTTTCAGTCTTTAAAGTTAGAATAGAGAGATACTTCTATACTATCTTAATAAATAAACGTTAATATAATATAATAAAAATATAATATATTATCCTACTATTAAGAAAAAATATATAAGTAAATATAAAAACTAGAAAGATTACTAAAGAAAGCTATTTACAAACTTATATTAGAAACGAGAAGATTAAGTAATAATTATATTTATATTTTTAAAACTTATAGATACTCTAGAGATCTAGAAAGTATTTAGAAACTGACGTTTATATAGTTTTACTAAATAAACTTTTATAACTTTATATTATAAGATTATTATTAAGTAGGTTATTTACAGACCTAGCTTATAGATAGACTAGGAATTACTCTACTAGATAGAATAGAAAATAATAATTATAATAATAATTATAGAATAATTAAGAAGGTAATCCTACTAAGCTGATAAATACAGTAGGATTAACCTATTTATCTGAAAACTAATAAAAGGATAAATAAATAGACTATTTAAATATCTCTAATATAGAGAAGATAGTTAGGTAAAAAGAAGGCTATTATAACTTAAATATTTTCTTTTTAGAGAAGATAATATATAAGGATAGTTATATTTAGACTTTTAGATATCTCTAAAGAAAGAGAAGATAGATAATATTAAAATTACTATAAATTACTAATCTATTAGGATTTTTAGGAAGATTAACTAGTAACTTTATATAGAATTAAATTAAAAAATTATGTTATAAAGATAGAAAGATAGTAAAAAACCTTATATAAATAGTCTTATTTATTATTCTTATTAATAATAAGTAATTAAAATATTATTATTATTACTTACTATAATAATTTTATAATATAATATAACTTACGTAAGATAGTTTAAGATAAAGATAATAATTACACTAAACTTAATACTAAAATCTCTTTTATAGTATTAGTTACTACTATATTCTCAGGCTTAGCATTTAAAAGTATTTAACTTTAAGTTCTAAATATTTCAGAAGATTCAGATAATACTTTTTTAGTTTATTCTTAATATAATAATCTAACTGGGAATCTATCTTTAGAATCTTAAGCTGAAACTCTATTAGGAAAAGATAATATATCTATAAATATCTCCATAACTCCACTGATAAACTATATTCTAACTGTAGCTAATTACTTAATACTAATAAAAACACTCTAAATTTAGCCTACTATAGCTACTATATCTCCTTAGTCTGAAGGAGCTTCTAAATTTATTAGTAATAATATTTCTAATTTTCTAGATAAGTTTGAATTACTAATAAGTCTATCTTATAAGCTTAAAGTTAATATAGTTAAGAAAGTTTATATATATTATATTTTATACTTTAAGAAAGCTATAATATTAATCCTAATAGGTAAAACTATCTAGATAGAAGTAAAAGAAATATTTTTAATTATATATAAGCTTATAAACCTAATAGCTAACTGAAACTCTAATAAGAAACTGAAAGTTTTTATAATTAGAAACTTACTAAAAGAAGATAATTTAGTAGGAATTATATTTCTACTAATTATAATTAATAACCTCTAGATCTATATTACTACTTAAGGAGACTCTAAGCTACCTAACTAGAACCTAATATATATTACTATATATAGAATACCTCCTAGAATACTGAGGGAAATAACTTCAAACTTTCACTATAAATTCTATAAACTTATTAATATAAACTAGAAGACTTTTAAAGCTATATTTTTATAGTAGGGAAAAGACTAAATCTTAATAAAATAACTTATAGGCTAGCTGAAAATATTAGTTTCTAAGATTTTCTCTCTAAGTTTATTAAAGACGATTTTAATAAAGCTTAAAGTAGTTTAAATACCTAAGAAAGTAAAGATAGTTAAAGAAAGTGTTACTATAAGAGTAGAGAAGTTAGTAGATATTTTTAAAGAATTTTAGGTTAATAGTGTTAACCTCTCTGTAAATAATTAAATATTAGTAATTTATAGTATTATTAGGTGGTAGAATAAGTTATTAGTATATATAGAGACTTATATTATATTAATTAAATTAAGTTTTACTTATTCTTCTTATATAATTAATTTATAAGTTTATAGAGGTAGTAATTTCAGAAGATTTTAATATAGAATAAGTAAAGCTTATAGTAGTTATATACTACCTTTTAATTATTCTTATTTTTAGTATTAACTTATAGATAATATAAATTACTAGTAGTGTAGATAGTCAGAATCTTATATAATAACTTATAAAGTTATAATAGCCTACTAGACTTATAATATTTACTTCTATAGAAAAGATACTTTTTATATTAGCTGCTGGAGCGATAAAGTAATATTAATATAAGATAGTATTATTAATAAAAGATACTAGAAGGACTAGCTAGATAGAAAGATAGTTTTATTCTATATTATCTAGAGACTTCAGGTTTTCCTAAAGGAAGCTAAGGAAGCTAATAAAATTAGATTATAATTATTCTCTAAACTTATAGAGTTTATTTAGAATTATATAAGATAGTAAATCTTAATTATAGAAACTAATAAGTAGTTTACTAAATACTAGCGAAAGAAATAAGTAGAGAAGGTTTATATTATATTTAATATTATAATATCTAAGTTTATTTACATTACTATATTTAAAAATAAATCTAAAATAGTAACTAAAGATATTATAACTACAGATAGATTAAAACTAACCTCTATAAGATTTATATTTTATTATTATTATAAACTTTAATAGGAATTATTTATAAGTTTAACTAATAAAGGATACTAAGTTAGTTTTTCTCAGTCAGAACTAAGAGTTATTAAACTAAACTAAGATAATAAGCTAATACTAATTATAGGGGAGGTTCCTCAGGGAATATTCTCTACTAAATAAATACCTAAGTAACTAGTTTTTACTATATTACTAATAGATATTAATAATTAAGCTCTTATTTATTATATTTATTTTAAGGAAGTAGGGAGGTAAGTTTTAGTTCCTAAAGATCTACTTTAAAAAGTCTAGCTAGTATATATTTAAGTTAGTTATAAGTATATTTAGTTAATTATAAAAAATTACTAAGAGAATTATTAGATAAAAGAAATTTTTATTTTAACTGAGAAGGAATTTATAGATATATTTAATAAAGTTAGTAATAAAGAGAATGTAATTTAAGTATATATTAATTAATAGAACTGTTAGTATATTACTGAACTAAGAAACTATAGTCTAATAATAAGAAAGATATACTAATAGTTTTATTATCTGATTTGCAGACCTAATTAGTATTAGTCACTTAAGTCTATAATATAGATATTGAAGTTATAGGTTTTATAATAGAGTTAGTTAGAGCTGCAGAAAGTATAGTTATAAGCCTCACTATAGTTTATAATTTTGTGATAATTTACTTCTAGGTTAATATTTAATTTGCAGATCTGTGGAATTTGAAAATTTAAGGAATTATTAACATTAAATTAGTAATTAATATTATCTCTAAGGATTATATCTAGAAAGCTAATCTATTTAAATATATTATACTTACACACTTGGGACTATAAAGTATTATAAATATTAAATATACTATAGACTTCTAAGGAGTAATAATAGAGAATATCTATATTAGAGGTTATTATATCCCTAATATAGAGTTCTTTATTATACTATAAGGGATTATTATAAAGGATTTTGTTCTGAGTATGCTATTTATTATTAAGATATATATAATATTCTAGTATACTCTAAACTAGATAGTCAGCTAGATTTAGTCTGGAAGTATTTAACTGAATATTTTATTATTATTTTATATATATAACTTAACTGCTAAATTTCAGGATATTATATTAGACTCTTTAAACTTTAACTATATTTAGTATATATACTCTCTTCCTCCTTCTATAGGGGAGGGAAATTAGAAGTGACTATTAAGACCTGTAAATTAATAGCTAGTAAATAAAATATAGAAGAAGAAAACTAGTGTAAGCTAGTAAATAAGATAAATTCTAACTTTTAGGAGCTACCTCTACTACTGAAATTTAATATACTGAAAGATATTAAAAAATTGTTAGATAATAATAAAGAAGTAATAGTAGTAGTGGATAAGACTAATAAAGAATTTAAGGTAATTTTAGAAGTTTCAATCTGAAAGGTAATTAAACTAAGGATAAAAGAGATTTATAATATTATTATATCTCTAGGAAATTATAGTCTAGAGTGTTTATTCTATAAAGGATAATATCTTTATAGTTTTTACAGATCTTTAAAATATAAATAATAAGTATATATAAGAGATTTTAAGAGATAGAGGAAGTTTTATTATAAGGAATAAGATATAGTAGAAATAGTAAATATTATTTTTAAAAAGAAAAGAGAGATATAGTAAGAAGAAGTAGTAATAACTAACATTTAGAATAGACTTATAGAAGATATTAATATTATATATAAAATAAAAAATAAAAAAGTTTAGTTTATAGATAATATACTATCAGATAGGTTAACACTAGAAAGTGACTTCGAATAGAAGTTAAAAATATAGAAAAAGGTGAAAAGAAATATTACTAATAATTTTACAGTCTAATTTATAGATATAATTATACTAAAGCTTTTAAATATTTACTCTGGAGAATATTTAATATTAGAGAGATTATATCTAATTCTGGATAAATTTAGTTATCTATATACCTTAGAGAGAAGTTTCTAATAGAGATCTTAAAAGTAAGAGAGAAAGTATTAACTTAGAATTTCAGTTATTATAGAAAGATACTGAATTCTGTTATACTATTTTAGATAATTAAAATAATCTCTCATAAAATATAGTAAACTAAGTTAATTTCTATCCTAAAACATCTAATAGAGGATATTCTTAAGATCCTGAGAGTATATATTTAGAATAGTATATTAGAATATAGTTATATTACCTATAGGAATTTATTTTTCTTAGTATAGAAGAAAGATAGTAAGATATAACTAATTAACTTAGTAATAAAAATTAATATAATTACTATTTAAGAAATATAGTTTCCTCTAGAGGCTAATAAATTTTTAGAAGATTTTAATATATATAAGTTATTATTACTTTTAGATATCTTTTCTAGATATAACTTAATTTCCTTAGATTCTAAGAGTAGAAACTTAATAATATTCTCTATATTATTTAGATTTCTTTAATATTATATCTTTCTAATAGGAGGTATAAATTTAGTTATATAGTTTATAAGAATTATAATAAAGATCCTTTATAATTTAATTTCCTATTACTGTTAAATCTTTCTGGATAATATTATAATTAAAAAGCTAATAATAACTTATAATAAAGAAGATAACTTATATTATCTTAGTATTTGCAGATATATTCTAGAATATATTCAGAATATTAATAAGGTTTTAATGAATATTAAACTTACAGGATATATAATTATAGTTGTGAAGTCTTAATAAGTATAATAGATAGTCGTAATAGTTAGTTATATCTATAGAACTTATAGAAGATAGTCTGAAGAGTTAAAAATTATAAAGATTAAGGAATAGAAACGTTATAGTAGTATGTTAGAAGTATAATTTTTCCTCAGTATTATAGTATTTTATTGAGGATAGATTTAAGATTATTCCGTTATAGTAAGGCTACTTAATAATTTACTAAAGAAGAATATTCTCTTTTAATAGGAATAAAAGTAAATTACTACTATAGAATAACTTAAGAATAAGTTCTATAGTTTTCTTATATTTATATCTATTAATTATAGCTTTATAGGTAGCTAAATATATTTAGTAGTGGATGCTAGTAGTATTAGTTAGGAAGTTATATTTAGATAATTTATTAAGTAAAGATAAGCTATTACTTACTTTGAAAGTAGCTTATTTATAGATATAGAACTTAACTATAATATTAATAAGAAAGAGCTTTAAGGAATATGAAAAGTATTAAAGTGTTTGAGAAATTATCTTTATAAGTAATACTTCTTATTAGAGATTAATACTAAAACTCTTATTATTCAGCTTAATAATGTTACTTCTAACTTACTAGGGGTATTAGTAATTTATTAGATATCTTAAATTAGAATATTCAACTTTAAGATTAAGTATATTAGTAAGGTAGCTAACTTTATAACTAATAGCTTTTTATAAAAACTATCTAGACTATCTAATTAAAATAATAAGTAAGAAAAAGATAATATTAATAACTAGATTGATATATAGACTTTCTTTATAGATATAGTAACTAGAAGTTTTTTTAAAAGGATATATACTATAGGAGATAATTAATATATTAAAGAAGTATTTAACTTAGAAGTTATAGTAGATAGAACTAGCTAAATAGATAAAGTCTTAATATTTTTAGTAGTAGTATTAGATTATTTATAGATTTAGCTAAGAGAGATTAGGTAAGTAGCTTATTACTTAGTAATATTAAAGAGGTTACTTAGAATTAACTCTAGCTAATTTAGAGCTTTTAGGTAGAAGGTTTTAATATTCTAATTACAGAATAAGCTACTATTTACCTAATTAATATTATTTTATATAATTCCTTAATATATTACTAATAGAGAAGAACTATAGAGATAATTAATAGT
This sequence comes from Colletotrichum lindemuthianum, assembly GCA_001693025.2. Classification (NCBI taxonomy): domain Eukaryota; kingdom Fungi; phylum Ascomycota; class Sordariomycetes; order Glomerellales; family Glomerellaceae; genus Colletotrichum; species Colletotrichum lindemuthianum. The sequence goes on along the minus strand of MASP02000789.1, from coordinate 15,214 downwards.
AATTATATATAATAAGAATAATTATTAAGAATAAGAAGCTATTTATAAGAGATTAGCTAATTAATATTATTAGCTTAATATATATAAAGATATATAGAAGGTAGTAGAATATTATCTAGATTATTAGATATAGAGAGTATATAGGATAGGAGATCTCTATAGTTTTATTATTCTTTAGGGATTTCTATTTAACTATATCTACTTAGATATCTAGAGAGTGGGAAAATAATATCTTATTAAAGCTAGAGATATATTCACAGGCTAGCTAGAAGCCTAATAGCTTCTATAACCTACTTTAAAGGTAATTATAAAGTTTCTGTGGGAAGAGGTTATTATATATTATAGTTTTTATAGAGTCCTTATAGTAGATAGAGAGCTAGAAAATAAGAAGTATATTATTAAGTTTAATAAGTGATATAATCTAAAGTGTAAAGTTACTTCAGCTTATAACCTACAAGCTAATAAAGTAATTAAATATAGATATTAATTAATTACTTATATACTATTAGTATAGTTATAAAGTAATAATAATAGAAATTCCCAACTTTTTCTACTAGCTATCTTATTTACAGACTAAATAATAGTTAGAATATTAATAGAATTTATACTATTCTATTTAAAATATAGATATAAAGTAGTTATATTGATTAAAATACTTATATTAATATAGAAGATACTAGATTGAATGTTAGTAAAGATACTAGAAGAAGAAATAAATATAAGAATTTATATTTTTATATAATTAAATAAGGATAGAGAGAAGGTAGTAGTAATAATAGCTAATTAATATAAGAAAGTAGTAGAGAGTTTTAATAAATAAAGAGGGAATATACTACAGAATAAATAATTAGAATCTAGCAATATAGTTTTAGTTTATAATATTAAGTAAGTAATTAATAAATCCTCAGATAGAAAACTTAAATATAGATAGATAAGTTTCTTTTGAATTTATTTAAGAATACTTAATATTTCTTCCTATAGATTTAAAACTTTATCTAGAGAGGAAATTACTAAAATAATATATAGAGGAAATAGGTTAAGGAAATTTATATAAACTTCTTAAGAATATTAAGAACTTTTAGATCTAGATATTTATAAATCTAATCTAGAGAAAGAATTAGTAAAAATTTTCTTAGTTTAGAGAAAACTTATAACTAATAAATAAGAAGGAGGGAAAGAAGAGGAAGAATTTATAATTCCGGGCGAGACTAATAATAATATTTTAGTAGAATTAATAACTTAATAAAAGGAATATTTACTAAATATTAAGTATATAGTAGAAAAGATATTACAGGATTCTAAATTTAAAATCTAGATCCCAATAATAATATTATCCTTAAAAACCTAATATTAAGATATAATAATTTAATAATATATATATAATAATAATCATAAAAACTTTATTATAGATAATATTTATAGATCCATATTTTAGTTATTATATTTATTTAATTATTTCTTTTTCTTAGTCTGGATCTTCTCTTTTCTTACTACTAAGATCTCTTTATTTCCTATTTCCCTATAATCTTAATAATTTTAACTTATAATTTTATCTTAGATAATATAAATATTTACAGATTAAATTAAGTAATAGAAATATAAAAAGAAAGATACTTTATTTTTAATAAATATAAATAACTATAATAAATACTTACTATTTATACTGTAAAGTAGATTTAATATTTTTAAATAAGCTAAATATAATAATTTCTATTTACTAAATTAGTATATTTAAAAATTCAGTATAATAGCTAATATTATTTATTAAAGTTTCTAAACTTAATATAATTAGGATAATAATAAATAGTATTTATAAGTAAACTACTAATTATAAAGTTTATTATTCTTCTTAAGAGAAATATATAGAAGCTTCTAGCTGATAAGATATAATCTAGAACTTTAGAGAGGAAAGATAAGTTTATTTATAAAAAAGATATTATACTAAAAAAAAAATATAATATATATTTATTACTAAAAGGATTTCTTTATTTATTTCTTTTTTTTTCTTCTAGTTTTTATTATTTTATTCTCCTATCTATAATAATTAGATATATTTACAGACTTAATAAATAATAACTATATTTTTTCACTTAAAGAAATTAATAATATAAGTAATAAAGTTTCTTCTTCTAGCTTACTAGGAGATATTACTTTTAAACTAAACATTGATATTTTTAACAAGAATAAGAAAGCTAAATATAATAGATAAGTTATATATAAAAAGATAAACTAAGAAACTAAAGAGGATATTAGGAATATTAAAATACTTCTTCTGTTAAGGGAAAAGTATATTATACTAATAAGTAAAGTTAAATAAACTAACTTTACTGATAATAGTTTTCTTGAAATCTTAAGAGATTTTAGATTTATAAATAGGGAGGCTATTATATTTACTACTAAGATAATATATCTTATCTATATAGTAGTAACTGAAACTAAAGTTTTAGTAGATAGTATTAAAGTTGAAAAAGTGGGTATTCTAAGTCTTATAAAAAAAGTAGTTAGTATAGAAGCCTCTAGGTAATAATATACACTCAAAATATAGATTATAAACCTATAAACTATTTTACTTATTGTAAGTTATATAAGTATACTCTTTATAATAACTATAAGGAATAATATTTTACCTACTATATTCTTAAATAAAGAAACTGTAGATAGTAGTAGGTTATTAAAGTAACTTATAGACTTAAGATCCAGACTAATAAGTAATATTGGAATAAATAAACACTTAATAATAAAGTATAAATATATTATAAGTATATTCTCAGATAAACTGATAGTCTCGAGATCTTATAAGAGGTTACTAGAAGTTTACCTATATCTTAAGAAGAAACTTAAAGCTATAGATTTAATAAGTAAAAATAACTTTAGAGTATTTATTTTAAGGTATTTTAATCTTAAGGAATATAAAGTTAGCTAAAACCTGAAGATAATTAGTTAGACTATATATTAATTTAAAGTAAAGTAAGAGAAAGAATATATACTAAAAGTTTAGAAGGATTAATAGAGACCTATTATAGTATATTATTAATAATTTCTAAAGGAGTAGGGAGGCTTAAGTTATAAATTAAGTAGATCTTACGAGACTTATTAAGAAACTATACTTATAGAGTATTTATTACTTTTTTAGGAAGAAGGTAATTAAAATATAATATAATAGAAGAGATATTTATAGATAAAAGAAGGTAAAAGTAAAGATTATAAAGTAATTAATAGAGGAAAAATATTAATTAACTTAGAGGAGAAAGTTTCTCTTTTATATTTATTAAATAATAATAAGATATTTTTTATCTGAATGATAATATTATCTACTTATTATTTACTTACTATTCTTAATAAAAATAGTAATTTATTCTTATGTAAAATAATGTTTATAATAATTTACTTATTCTCAGATTTATATTTATAAAAGGAGATAGTTTTACTATAGATAAAAGATCTTAGAATTTCCTCTATATATATATTATTTAGCTTAAGTTTAAGATCTTACTAATTTGAAATTTATATTTATCCTTTTTAACTTAATAATATAACTTAGATTTATAAATCCCTCTTTCACAATATCTATTTTATAAGAAAGCTAACTTCTCTATATAACTTTAGAGAAAATTATTTACTTATTATAAATATTAAATTAGTTTTAAGGTTAGTTATTTATAACTTCTATAACTCTAAATAAGTTAATAAGATTATAAAAAAATACTTTATTATACTTACCTCTCTAGACCTTATAATTTAAATACTAGAAATACTAAAGATTTTTTAAGATAGCTAACTATATAGATAATATCCTAATAATAATAACTAACTTCTATATTTAGAATTAGAAGTTTATAATAACTAGCTTCTAGATTCTTAACTTAATATAGAATTTAACTACTTATAGTTACCTCTATAGATACTAGTAGGAGGTATAATAATAAAAAAATAGCTTTTTAGTATATTTATTAAAATAGTAGATAGATTAACTTTCTTAGTATTATAAAGTTTTTTAGATATTTATATTCTAGCTTTATATAATTTACTAGTCTATATTAAATTTAGAGAAGCTTTTAATAGAGATCAATAGATTACTAAGTATTAATAGATACTTTAGGAATATACTAAAGTATATAATTTCTATATTTTAGTAGTATTAGAAAAAACTTATAAGGAAAATATTTATTAATATAGGTAAAAAGTAAGAGGGAAATATTTCTAAATTATTATTATATAATATAAATTAAGTTAGGATAAAGTATAGATCTATCTAGTTATTAATTAAGATAAGTAATAAGCTTAATATTAAGATAATTAATAGTATAATAGTAATAGAGAATTATACTATATAATAGTAATAATATCTATAAATCTAACTATTTTAAAATAATATTAAAACTCTTTCTATCTAATTACTTAATAGTTATATATTATATATACTAGAAATAACTATCTATAATAAATATCCTCCCTTATAATACTTAATTAGTTATAAGTTATTCTTAATATAAAATAAGTTCTAAAGTAACTTACAGGCTATAATACTATTAAAATAGTATAGAAACTATATCTTAGTTAAGAACTTTATTCTAATATTCTAGCTAAAAAGAACTTAGTATATAATTAACCTAGTTTTTTAAATAGTTTTGAGATTATAAAGATAATAATAAGATAAATATAGTAGTCTAACAGAAGAAGATATAAAATAACTATAAGATATTCTTAGAAGCTGAATAGGTAAAACCTAAGAAGCTAAATACTCTACTAGATACTAATAATAATATCCTAATAATATTACTTAATAACTTAGAAACTTTACTAGTAGTAAGTAAAAACTATTTTCAGACTCTAGAAGTAGTAATCTCTATAATACTATTTTTAGCTACTAAGAAAATAAATATATAGAATACTGTAATTTAATAATAAATTATTTATAAGTTATCTTAGAATTCTATTTATCTACTTTTTAGGAGTTATTGGAAAAAGAGTTTATATTATTAAAACTTACCTTACTATTATTCTAATTCTTATAGATTATAAGTAAGAAGAAGATCTTATTTTATTAATATAGATCTATCTAGACTAATATTTCTAATTTAAGAATATAGTTAAAAGTTAATATTAAATTAGTAAAAGTTTTTTATTATTATAGATTAATATAGGGATAGTTAAATTTTAGTAAACTATTTTATTAGTTACTATAGAGGAAGTCTGAATCTAAATTACCTGGGAGGTAATAAATTATAGGAAGAAGTTAAGTAGTATATATTATTTTATAATATAGAGGAAACTTTTTAACTAGAGGGATATCTAGATAACTTTAAACTTATTACTCTACTTAGAATAAATCTGTAAATAGAGTTAGCTAGCTTATTTTATATTAATAATAAGTCCCCTTAGAATATATAAGTAAGTATACCTATTAATAGTGATACTTACAACGCTAGATATAATATTAATAATTACTAGAGATATTAACTTTTTAATATTAATATTATAGTTTTCTTATATTATTATAGTGGGAACTATTAGGTTAATCTTACTATAAATTAGTTTAGCAGCTTTATATTTTATTTAGATTCTCTATAGAGACTAAATAGTAATAATAACTTTATTAAAAAGATTAATAACTTACTGGAGTTCTATACAGATATAGGCGTATCTGAAGATATTCTTTAGGTTCTGAGAGCTAATATTTAGATTACTCTAACTAAATAGTAACTAAATAGATATATATATAGCTTTAGAGTTATAAAATAATCTTAAGTTTATATTTATAATAGGATTCTTAATTCTAAAGAAAGCTTTTAGTATACTAAAGATTTTTAATAATATAGAAATAGGAATTACTTTCTTACTTATAGATAGTAGTTAGCTATCAGTAAAATATTCAGATCTTACTAAATAGTTTATAGTAATTTATCCTTACATCTAGTAATAATAGAATAATATTACTAAAGTTATAGTAAATACTTAACGCCAGACTTTATAATAATTACTCCTTAGATATCTATTAAAAATTTATAGATCTAATCTGCAAAGAAAATAATTAGTATATTATATTTAAGCTTTCCGGATATAATAGAAATTAATAGAATTTTAAAATTATTGAATACCTAACTACTAAAGTGTAGAATATCTAAACTATAAATAACTTTAAAATCTTATTATATACTAAAAAAAGATATTTACAAATCTGATAAAACTATAAATACTACTCTAAAGTGTAGTGAAAAAGTTTAGTAATATAGTTCTTCTAGATAACTAATATAATTTATATAATTAGTTATTAACTAGCTATTAAAAACGTTAGTCTCTCTAAGGTAATTACTACTACTATATCTTAGTTACTTAGCTAAAATAGACTTTATATCTATTAGATATTATCTGAGAGACTAGTTTATAAATTAATATATAGATTAATAGTAATAGATTTTACAGAATATTCCTTAGGGATCTACTAATTATTCCTTTTTTCACCCTAAAGTTTGGAAAGGATAGCTTTATTTTATATAGAGTTTTGAATAGAACTAATAGGAAAGAAATTATAATAATTAATATTATCTTAAGAGTTACTATATATATAAGGATTACTAGTAACTACTATATCCTAGTTAGAGAGAGTTATAATATTATAGATAGACTTCTTTTATTTTAGTTAAGCTTATTATATAGAAGCTTAGAATAAACTTAAGGGGAGGATTATAATAGAGTTAAGCCTATAAACAGGCTTATTTATATAATATAAGTAGCTTTATAAGTATAAATAGTAAGGTTTATAATAAATAGATAGAAAGAAAAAATAATTTCTTTTTTCCTCAGAAGTTAAGATCTACTATTCAGATTAGCTTAACTTTTAGACTGAAGATCTGTAAATATAATTCTGTATTTTTAAAATATTTTTCTAATATTTTCTATCTGTTTTTGCTTCTCTCAGGTTTTATAGCTGGAAGTGGTTAGTTGGTTTTAGTCTAGATAGGCTCTCTCAGCTATAGCCTATTTCAGTATATAGAGGTAAGATATATATTACGTGTATATTATTTAATATATATCTTCTTAAGTACTTTAGATATAATATATATATTAATAAAAGCTAACTTTTACTTTTAGTACTTTTAGTATAGATAGAGGTAATTACTATAAAGTGATAGGATATCTCTATTAAACGTAAGAAATATAGTCTCTAAAAGTATAATCTTAAGCTTTACCTTAAATGAAGCTTTTTTAAGCTTCTTATCCTCTCAGCGAGAGAAAGTTATATTAGAGAGGCTAAGAATATTCTTAGTTTATATACTATTTAGGCTAAAAATGTTATTCTAAGTATATAAAATAAGAAGGTATAGATTATATATTAAAATCTCTACTTATACTTTCTCCTTATAGTATATAGAGTAAGTTACTTACCAGTAGGTTCTAGCTTTAGTAAGGCTATAAAGTAGCTTAATAATAATTATTATAAAGTTAAGAGGATATTACTTTTTAAGATATAAAGGCAGTGTAGCTATAATAACCTTTATAAGCTTTATTTTAGCTTAAGTGCAAGTTTAGGTAATATTATAAAGCTATATTACTATATATATATATTTAAGGAGAGTTAAAGTTATAGCTAAAATTCATTATTAGCTACTTTACTATATTATTAATAATTATATTAAGATTTTAAACTTACTATCATCTCTAAAGTTCTAACTTATAAGTTTTAACCTCTTATATACCTTATTGGTGTTTTTATTCTTAATCTTATTAATAATATAAAACTGAAAATACTTATAGTTTTTATGGAGGATAAAGTTATATTAAATAATCTTTATAATATCATTATTAATAATACTTCTAACCTCCTTTTTAACTAATTCTTTGAATAGTAAGCTAGATATTATAATTATGCTTTTTGTATAGAGGGTAAGTAAGAATACTAAATCCAACTTCTTCTTAGCTATAAGGTATATTATAAAATAAGTATCTTAGTTAAACTCTGGAGGTAGTAAACTAACTATATATTTATAGGTTATATAATTTAGAGGTATTAGTCTAATCTAAGGTATTTAAGATTAAGGTAGTAGATTAGTAACTATTTAAGGAGGAAGAGTATTATTATTTTTCGAGATAGAGGCAGTATAAGGTGTTAGCTAAATATTTAGAGTCTTAGGGATAGCTGGAGATAAAACTAAAGTAACTATATAGAATTATAAGCTTTTACTTACTATTAGGTTACTTAGAGATTCTTAGCCTAGCTGAGAGTTAGTATATAGAACTATAAGTATTAGCTTTTATAAAGTTATAGCTTTAATTATATTATTATTAATTTCTTATTTATTATCTTTCAAATACTACTTTATAGCTATTAATTAAAACTCTTAAGAGCTATAAGGTAGCTTAAGAATATAAGTTTTACTATAGGTGGTAATAAGAGGAAATAGCTTTTACCAGCCTTTTGTCTCTTACAATATATATATAAGAGTCTAGAGTAGAAGAATTATTACGTAGGAGGGATTAAAGCTGTTATATATTACAAAAGTAATATCAATAGTATATTTAGTATACTTATAGTGAATCTCCTCTATAGCCTTATATATAGCTTAAGCTTAAGTAATAATATCTAGAGAGGAAGCTGAATCTTCTATAAGGTGTCGATATACTCTAAAAATAAGTAGGGTGGATATAAGGCTATTTAGACTAGCAGTATTATTAATTACCTTATATACTGCCTGAAGGAATACCTTTTAAGTAGTAGTGGGAAGCTTTATATAATAAATCTTATATATATAGCGAAGGAGTATATAGTAACACTTAACTTTACCGATACTATTATATACCTTAATAGGTATAATATAAACTATTATTTCTATAGTTTTTACTTCTAATCTAAAGTTTTTGGATTGAAAGATTATATTTATATTAGTAGTAGTAAAATTAGGAGAATTTTAATATATATTAATTTAATATACTTTAAGGATGTTCTATATTATCTTTACCGATATATTAGGTAGAAATCGAGCGGCGTTAAATACTATAGTAGTATTAAAAATATAGAGTATATTGCAGTTGTTAATATAGATAATATTAATAATAATTTTAAAGTTAAAGTTTTTATTACTCTAAATAGTAAAATAAAATTACGAGGAAGCTATACTATATATTTGGTAGTAGTGGCAGTACCTCTTAAAAGCCTCAAGAGTATACTATTTAACTAGGTATTCCACTTTAGTGAGAATATTATAGAGGTATATTACACCTGGGTGTCTAAAGTAGCAGTAGAGTCTCTATATCTCTATCTCTATAAAGTATATAGAGGTAATTATTATTCTTTTACTAAGAAGTATCTATAGATACCCCTATTTTGAAATAATAAATATAATCTTTTTACCCTAGCGAAGCTTATTATAAATATGTTTAAATATAATATTAAGGTAATTTATATCTATAAGGTAGAGAAGGAAGATTATATTATATAGAACTATATAAAATATAATAATACTAAGTAGTATAAGTATATTTACTATTCCAAATATTACAATAGAGGTAGTTTCATTAAAGTATATTATAATTAGTTTACCTTATAGAGGCGTGTGAATAATAGAGGAAATAACTAACTACTTTAACGTAGTAAACTAGAAGTATCTAGCAGTTAAGAAGCTAGTAGTATCTAAGTTAAGTAAAATACCTTAAAATATAGTATTTAAGTAGCAGCCTTTAAATATAAAAGTATATATAGAGGTAATAATACTATCTATAAGTTTACTACTAGTAGTAATACTTTTAGTAAGAATATAGATTTTTATCTAGTTTTAGAGGATTCTAGTGATTTTACTTTTATTAAGAGTAATACCTTTCTTGCTTTAAAATAACGTGAAAAACAACTCTGAGGCAGATTCCATAGAGTAGCTCTCCTTAAGGTTTATTTCTATTTAGTACTATATAATAATATCTTTATTAGTATTAACTTCTGGTGGAGCCTTAAGGCTATTATTATTAAGGCTATTAATATCTTTATAGCTTATAAGGAAAGCTTAGTATACTGCTGTAAAGTATACCTTAGAGTTAGTAGTTAACTTATACTTATTAAATAAAATATATCTCTCCTTAAGAATATACTTTATAGACTAATAACTAAATTTACTTTATATATAGCATTTTTAATTAATATAGCTATATGTAATTTTTAGAGGTAGGTAATAGCCACCTGAGGCGTAAGGTTATATATATATAGAGGTATAGCTATAATCTTAAAGGTTATCTTAAGGTAAGTTATATATACAGTTAGTTTAAAATTAGTCTCCAGCTACCCTCTGGTAATTATCTTTATTATCTTATATATATTACACCATTTAAATTAATAAGATATTACTTATAGTGGATTTTAACTAATTATAGAGATTCTGGGAAGTTACTATAAAACTAAAGAGGGTTAACTGGCATTCTAATATACTATAGTATATACTTATAAGCTAGAGGTAGAGGATATTATCTATTTGGATTTTAGTAGGGAAGACTTTTTAAATATATATAAGCTTTAAGATTAGAAGCTTAAAAGCCTCCTTTTTGCTTTTATTAGAATTCTCAGTAATAATACTTTAAAAGATAATATTTTACTAGTTAGAGAGATAAAGCTATTAATTCTTATTATTTTCAGAGTAATTCTTAATCTGTTAGACTATTTAGTTAAACGTAAAGTTAATATTTAAGTTACTTCAGTAGTTAAAGTAAAACTTAAGAGTATTATCTTTAAATATAACTAAAATAAACTTTACCTATATATATTATAGGATACTAAACTTAAAGTAGCATTTACAAAAATATAAATCTTTAATTTAAGGATATTATAGAAGCCTCCACTATACTTTATACTCTTATTATATAACTTTATAAGGTCTATAGTATACTTAGTAGATATATTATTAAAAGGAGTAGTAGTAGTAATATATAGAGAATATTCTTAATACCTAAGATAGTTTTAACTATAGTCTCAATTATAATCTTAACTATAATCTTAGTGGTTCTTTTAACACTAAAGAAGCTTCAAGATAGTTAAACAGGAAGCCAGCAAGACTGATAGCTATATAAGAAGTTTCTTATCTTATACTATAAATATATAGGCCACCCAAGTAGATTATAAGCATTTCTTCTTAACCTCTTATAGCATGAATATTACTAGTATAGTATTTTTAACTTTTAGTTAGATATTATAGAGAGGTAGTATAAAGTCTAAATTTACTATTATAAAGTTATTAAACTACTTAGGATACTTCTTAATATTACTCCTAAAGTTAGTATAGTATTTTAGGATATTAGTAAATATAAGGATATATACCCTATAGCCTATATAGAGAGCTAGGATAGCTAGAATCACGTAACCTATAAAGCTTGAGGCTACTAGGCCTCCTATAGGATAAAAGTTCTCTTATAATTACTATTAGTTAGCCAGACTAAGTTGAAATCTTATAACCTACAGAGACCTACTTTTTACTACTTTCCCTTCTTTTACCTAAGCTTTTAGCTACACTCTTACAATTTTTTAACTTCTATCTCTCTAAGGAGGTAAGACTAGAGTTTTAGTAATAGCTTTATAATAAATACCTACTAACTAATTAGTAACTATATTAAGAATAACTATATTAGTAGTCTAGATACCTATAGTATCTGAAAATTTAGTATCTAAAAATAAAGCCTCTGAAAATATACCTTCTGAAAGTTCACTCTTAACTAGTAAGCATATAGTAACCTTTATACTAACTATACTAATATAAGTAGCTAAAATAAGTAACTTAAGTAATATAGCTACCAGTATAGTAATAATAATTATAATAATACTTATATACCTTCTTAAATAATAATCCTCCTTCATAGAGGTTATAGTAGAATATCTCTCTAGTAGTATACCTACAGCAAACCTAATACTATCGTCGCTAGTCCTATCTATAGCCTCCGAATATTAAGATTACTTAAAACCTCCTAGTTACTTCTATAACCTTCTTTATAAAGAAGCTACTTTATATAAAACTCAGAATTAGCTAATAGTAATCTAAGATAATTATACTCTATAACTAGAAACCTTAGAGGTATAGAAGATTCACTAAACTATAACTAAACTATTATATAGCCTACAGACCTAGTAGTATAACTACTATTATACCTTACTAAACCTTTTATAGGCTAATTTTACAGTATTTACTTACTACTTATTAACTAACTTTATCTTATAAGAACTATACCTCTATAGTATACTTTACATACTTTAGTATAATAGCTAGATATCCCCACTAAAGCTTTATACTAAATAGTTAGTAATCTATAGGTCCCTAGGAACTATTAGATTAGAGATATCTCAACCTTATATATTTACTTTCTTCTACTACCTTAAAGCTAAAATATAGAGATACTTATAGTATCAGAAGTTTAATAACTAACTACTGAGAGCTGTAACTTTAGCAGCTAAATACCTCTAAGAGATATTACAGCCTTATAAGAATAGCTTAAGTAGTATTATTAGAAAGGTTACTAACTATAATAATACTACTAACTTAGTATATATATACTGTAAAATAGTTAATAAGTCGACCTCAGTTAAGAGGCTCCACCTTAAAGTTTAAATATATAAGGTTTATAGTAAGTTAGACTATTTAATAATTACTTATTATTAACATAAGCTCTATATATACTACTAGAAACCTAGCTACTCTATAAGGATTTACTATAACTACCTAACTACTGAAAACTTACTACTAAAAAAACCTTAAGGTTATACTAAACTTGAAGCTAGAAGACTACTAGAGTGTAGTAATAGTAACTTCTTTCCGGAAGTAAAATAACTAGTAAATATCTATTCATATTTTAGTAGCTTAATTAGCTAAAGGAAACTTTATATACCTAATCTACTGTAGAATACCTCAGGGAGAAGAAGTTAGATATCCTAATATTTATCTAAAGATATCTAGTTAATATACTAAAGAGGTTAGACACTCTAGTAATTACCTTAAGATATCCAGTTAATATATTAAAACCTTATAGGTTAATATATTTATAGGGAAGCCTTACTGAGAGGTTATTTACCTCTCAGGTTAATATATCTATAGGAATAATGTAGGTTAATATACTTATAATTTTAATCTCTTCTTATAATTACTTAAAGTTTCTTATTCTAACTGCTAATTTAAACTATTATTTCAAACTATTATTTTAACTGTTATTTTAACTATTATTTTAACTATTATTTATCTATTATTTTATCTTCACACTCTAAGCTACTACTGAATAGTCAGTAAAATCATATATTAAAAGCAGCTATATAGCGTTTACAGGCTTTAGGGCCTAAGGCTTTTAAAGGGGGGGATAATTATAAGGATATATACTCTATAGTTTATATAGAAAGCTAGGATAGCTAGAATTATATAATCTATAAAGCTTGAGGCTACTAAACCTCCTATAGAATAAAAGCCTTATTATAGCTACCACTAGTTAGCTACACTGAGTTAAAATCTTATAACCTATAGAGACCTACCTTTTACTACTTTCCCTTTTCTTACCTAAACTTTTAGCTACACTCTTATAGTAAAGTTCTTATAAGTCTATAATATAAACTTCTCTTTTTGTAATAATTAATATAAAATTATAAGACTTTAATTACTATCTATATTAACTTTAATACTATAAGCTATAAATTAATTCCTAAAATAGTAGATTATATTAATATTAGTAAGCTACTAAGTTATTAGAAGCTAATCTTTAAAGTTACCTTTAAATATCTAGAAGAATTCTAGACTATAAAGTTTTATATAGGCGTAGAGGGCTATTTAGTATACTAAATAGATAGAGATTATTATAGAATCCTTAACTATAATATTCTTATTATTAATATTAAGAATTCAGCCAAAAAGCAATAGGCTGAGATATTAATAGAACTTTATAGAAATTAGAATACCGGCTAGTGAAGCTATTATAAGGTTAGAAGTAGCTAAAGTAGCTATTTCACCTATAGATATTAATTTAGATATTATTATAAAGATAAGAGAAATATGAGGTAAGGGAGAATTATTAACTTTACTGGATTTATATAGAGAAGAGTAGGGAAAAAGATTTTAAGAGGCTACATAAATTTCTTAAGAAGTTAAAACTAGAGATATTATAAGTCTCTAATACTAAAAAGTTTAATAATAGCTTAAAGAGGGTTATTATATTTACTAAATATATTTTAGTAAATACGCATCTTAAATATAATTTAACTTTTTCATAATACTGCAGGAAGTATCTTATTTCAAACTAAAGTGAGAGTGTAATTTAACTTCTTAATAATAGTTTCCGTAAGAGGTTAGTATACAGTTTAGAGGCTTCTGGTAAGATTCTAGAGTGGAGAGGGTCTGAGGCATCCAAGTAATAAATCTTACGATCTTTTACCTTATATAAACCTTGGGCGTAGGGTTTTGCAATTACTTCTTTTAGTATAATAGACTTTACTAATCTGCAGTATAATAATATAATAGTTAGGTTAACTACTAATTAGTATTAGTTTAATTATTAGGGTAATTATGTACTATATATAATCTTATTATATAGATATAAACTGGTATTCTAGTAGTTAGTTATTATTATTACTATATTATATAGTATATAGCGTCACGTAAGGCTCTAGATTTACAGTATAGTAATTACTTACTAATTGCTATGCTATTCAGCTACAGCTGGCGCTGGATGCTAGGTATCTATAGCCAGTGGGCCCTGGAGGATATACCGCCACGTACGTAGCATTACGTATAGTTACCTTATACCCTACGGCATAGCGTAACCGACAGGAATATAGTCTATAAGAGTATAATTTAAGATTTTATCTTTAATAAAGCTTTTTCAAGCTTCTTATTCTCTCAGTGGAAAAATACTATATTAGAGAGGCTGAGGATATTATTAGTTTATATACTAATAAGGCTAAAGATATTATTTTAAGTATATAAGATAAGGAGGTATAGATTATATATTAAAGTCTCTATTTGTAACTTCTCCTTATAGTATATAGAGTAAGTTACCTACCAGTAAGTTCCAGCTTTAGTAAGATTATAAAGTAGCTTAATAATCATTAATATAAAGTTTGAAGAATATTTACCTTTTAAGGTATAAGGGTAGTTTAGCTATAATATTTCTTATAAGCTTTATTATAGCTTAAATATAAGCTTAAGTAATATCGCTTTTTTTACGTCTTATACTATTTTTACATTTTACGCTATTCTTGAGTTTTACGCTGTTT
>MASP02000788.1:0-22964 GCA_001693025.2 Colletotrichum lindemuthianum | reverse complement strand
TATAATAGTTTCTAGATAATTTTATTATAGTATATATTAATAATATTCTTATTTATATTAGTAGCTTATAAAAGGAGTATAAGGAGAAGGTTTATTAGATACTTAACTACCTTACTAATATAAGGTTTAAGTTAGATTCTAAGAAATATAAGTTTTTAGTTATTATAGTTAAGTATATTAAGTTTATTATATTAGCTAGAAAAAGTTTTTCTTATAATTTTAAGACGTTAGAAATTATTATTAACTAATTTCTCTTTAGTTTACTGAAAGATATCTATAGTTTCTTTAAGTTTATAAATTATTATAATATTTTTATATTTTAGTATAATATTATTATAGAGTTTTTAAATTATTTAATTTAGAAGTTAGTTTCTTTTAACTAGAGATTAGAGTAATAAGAGGTTTTCTTTATATTAAAATAACTTTTTTCTATAGAATTAATTCTATAGATATTTAACCTTAATATTCTAATAATAGTGGAAATAGACTATTTAGAGTATACTCTGGGAGGTATATTAACTTAAGATAATAAGGTTAGAGTGAGATACCTAGTAGCTTTCTACTTCTAATATCTAACTTCTATAGAGTTTAATTACTTAATCTATAATAAGGAGTTTCTTATAATACTAACTTATTTATAAGTATAGAGAGTGGAACTATAAAGTATTAGGAAGTTTAAGGTTCTTACTAATTATAAGGATTTTAAGTATTTTATAAAGAAATAATTACTTATAGAGAGGTAAAGTTAGTAGGTAGAGAAGTTATCTTAATATAATTTTTACTTTAAGTACTAACTAGATATTCAGATAGTAGTTTCTAATATTTTCTCCTAGAGGGAATAGGATACTCCTAAAAAGTAGGATAATAAGAAGTAATAAGGATAAATAATATAGATTATTCTGGATATTACTATCTTTATAGAGCTTTAAGTAGGATATATAGATATTATTAGTATCTAGGTTTTTAAAAGAAGACTAAATCTGTAAGAGATATAGAATTTTATTACTGAGAGAGACTCTTTATACTAATAGATCTTAATAGTAATTTAGTAGGGAGAGTATAACTTTCCTCCTAACTTCTATATTAAGATCTAGATTACTAAGTATACTATTAATATATTAGAATAGCTTACCTTTAGAGAGAGATTTTAAATATTAAGTAGTAAAGAAAATAATAGCTTCCTTAATAAGTTTAAGATTAAGTTAGTATAGAAGTTATATAATTTCTTCCTTATAGGCTATTTAGAGTGTAATAATATACTGGAGATTATAAGTTAATAGTTTTACTAGTCTGGATAGTTATAGAGTATTTACTAATTTATATATAACTATAATATATATAGAGATATTTATATCTAGAGGTAGGTTAAGAAGGGATTCTTAAAGTTTCTATTAATATTTAACTAGTTATATTCTAATTTCTTAATAGATTTTATTATTAATTTACTCTGTATAAAAAGATAAGGTAGCTATTACCTCTAAGTTATTATTAATTAACTAAGTAAAATTCTTATATTAGAAGAGATAGATATAATAGATATAGAGATATATATTTAGTAGTTTCTTAGTTATTACTATAGATTCTATAGAATACTATACTTTATTATAAGTAATAGAGAGTATAATTAAGTAAGTTACTTCTAGAAGGAATTCTGTAGGTTAATAGATATTATATACTTATTAAATATTAGTTATTACTTATAGACTAATAGGATTATAGAATAATATAATTAGAAAATCTAAGTGGTTTTAAGGGTATTTACTTACTAGTCTCAGGATAACTAGAGTAACTTACTACTTATTATATAGTTAATTCTCTATAATTAATAGTATAATATAATAGGGATTATATTTTTCTTTATAAATTATGAATATTATATTAATTTTATTCTAGTTACTAAGGAGTATATAAAACTATCTAGTAGTAGTGAAGCTGTAACTTACTAGTTAGTTAAGAGAATATAATTAATAATAATATATATCTATATAGAGATCGTTACTATTTAGTAGAAGTTAGAAGCTTAGGTAAATAAAGTTTAATTTCTTATAGATTAATATTAAGTTAGTAATAAGATATAATTAAATATATTTAACTATAAGTTACTAAAGTTAAGCTAAAAGTTAGTTTAGTTATATTTTAAGTATATAGTAATAAAGATTTTCTTACTATATATTATAAAGTTAAATATTTTAGAGTTTATTTACTTATAGTTCTATATAGATTTACTTTAGAGAGTTATTACTAATTTATTACTTAGATAGGTTATAGTTAATAGCTAGCTATTATTATTAGTAGATAATAATAGGAAAATTAAATAGTTAGTTAAAAATATTCTTACTATGAGGATATACTAAGTAGAGAGAAGATATTAATAAGAAGCTTTTATTAAATAGGAAGGATATATAAACTCTATATAGAAGCTTATTAATATTATTATAGATATAGTAGCTTTAGAGTAATATAAAGTAATATATAGGCTAATTATAGATAATAATAGAGATCTAGCTTATAGCTTCTAACTGAGTGGCAGCTAGAGAGGAGAGAGATAATATTATAAACTATATCTAGATATCTAGCTAGAGTTATACTTAAGTATCTGAAGTTAACCTCCTTACTTAAGTGGGACTTTAGTAGGCTCTATATAATATTATATATATAGACTTTTCTATATACTTATAAAAGTTTCTCTTTTACTCCTTAGTTCTAAATAAATAGTATTTTACGCTACCTTCCAGTTAAATAAGCTTAGGTTCAGCCTTTTATAAATACTAGCTTATAACTAGTTTAGATAGTAATAAAATTACCTGTTATTATAAATAATTATACCTTTATTTATAATATATATTCCTGAAGTGGAGAAAAACCTTATAATTATAATCTATATAGTAAAAACTTTAGTAAAACTAAAGTTTAATATATGTAGCTGAAAGTAACTACTAAAGTTAAAAAGTTAAGAATCTTAATAAATCTCTTAAATATAAAATAAAATAAAAAGCTAAAAGCTAAATATTTTATAGTTTATTACTTTTCTGTATTCTTTTGAATAAAAATAAAACTTTCCTTAACTCTATACAGCTATATATAACTAGGAAAATATAATAGTAAATTCTAAATACTTTATTATAACCTCTATAACTGGGAATAGTACTATTTTTTAAGAAATCTATATAATATTATAAATATTAATATTAATAAATAAACTTTAGATATTCAGAAGAAAATTATTTAGTTATTCTATAGTTTACTTCATTAAGGTAGTAATCTAGATAATCACTTATTAATCAGATAGTATTCTAATATTAGTATATATAGCGAGGTAGGTAGGTAATAAACATATATCCAGTAAAGTAATACCTTACGTTAAAGGTATATATACCAGATATTCTAAGGGGAAGAGAAAATAATATAAAAGAGTAAGTAATAGTTATATTTTTTAAAGAGTGTTATTGTTTATTAATTTAGTTATATGTTAAAAGAGGGTAAAGAAGCCTTCTTTATAGTACTACCTTTAATTCTAGAATATTCTAATTGTTAATAATTAGAATATTCTAGTAATATAAGCTTACGTCAGTAATTACACGTTATTACATATACTGAAGTTAATTACAGGTAACTACCCTGTAAAAGAAAGAAGTAGAATATTCTACGGCATATTCCGCCTGTAGGTACAGTACTACTATATGGTAAACACCTATAGCCTAACATTTTAACAATATACTATACTAGTTACCAGATATCTTAAAATATTATAATGTTATAATGACTGGGGTTTTGGATACTATATAGCTATACTAAAAATATCTATATTTATACTAATATTATTCATATATTAGCTATACTAAATATATTAAGATCGTTTGCTAATAAGAGTAAGCTAAGTTCCACTATACTTATATAGAGTTTATAAGTTAACTTATATTAGTCGCGGAGAACTTTTATATTAATAGCGGAGAACGTTTATATTAAAAATATAAAATTATCTTTTAGAGGTAAATAAAATATAGTCTGGAGGATATAAAGGTTATAGATATTAAAGTTATAAGAAATATTTAAATAAAGTAGCTATAGTTAGTAGTAATTAAATCTCTTAAGATATTTAAATTATATATAGTATAAGGATATAAGGATATATAGATATAAAACTAATATAGAAGAAGTTATTAGTTATTTATTATTAATAAGATTAATATAGGGTAGATATACCAGCTACTATAGCTACGAGGGATTTAGATCTAAATTAACTTGGGGCTGGCTGTAGTAGTTAGTAGGGAGGTGGAAAGGCTAAAGTTATACTTCAGGGGGTAATATACCCACTAATAGTTACAATAGAGAGTAAGCTGTCAGCTCTTCCCTAAATATAAAATATAAATATAAATACATATATATTATATATATTTCTATTATATTTTTCTTAATCAGAAATATATATATTAATAATAAAATTATAAATATATATACCTATATTTATATTGTTTGTAATTAAATATAAATTACTTTTATATTTCTGATTATATCAATGAAGAACCCTTTAAGTAAGTAAGAATAATATTCAAATAGCTTAAATATTTGAATTAAACCTTAATATTACACTTTTATTAGTAGTCATATAGTATATATTACTAGAATATTTGGAAAGATATTTAATATATTACTTTTTGTTTCAATACAAACATCTATACTTATATACTAATAGATATATCGTTTAGTATTCTACTTAATATATGAAGAAAGATTTAGTAGTAGTATACTATCTATATTGAAATAATGTAATTTATTACTTCTATACTAGATTTAGTTTCAAAATCTCCATACAGAAGATAACTATTTCTTTTTATTATTATCTAACTTTAAGAATAAATATTACATTAAAGAAATTAGCTATAAGTAAAAGCTATTTAATTTCAGAATACTACATTTGAGCTATGTAAAACTTTCGTTTACGTTTTACGTAATATAAACATTTGTAATATCTATTTAGATACAAAAAATAAAAATACATAATATATATTTATATTTGCAACATATTCAAGGTTTTGAGAATACAAATATATATATATATATATATTTATACGTTTTGTAATCGTGGAGTAAGTATCAATACATGTATTTGTATTTGCTGTATTTGTATTTCTGAAATACTCTGATTATTATAGATACTGTTACTAAGTATATTATATAAATAGAACTATATATAGGGTGAAAAGCTTAAATATTTATATCGCAATAAAGTAAAAGTAAAAAAATAGTAATTACTTATAAGTTTCATAATAAAGGCTTTCTGGGATTTCCTATAGAATTCCTTAGAATCTCTCTATAATACTAATTATATAGTAGTATAAAAAGCTATTCGAACTATTAATATTGGTTTACTATATGAACACTATAGTGATTTGTTTGAAATAGACTTATATTATATTAATTAATTACTATAAGAATATATCTTGAAAACTTCCCCCTAGTTGAGAGATATTAAAGTAAGAATGATGATAAATTTATAATAAACACGTTAATTAATAATCTTGAAGTTAAAAAAAAAGAAATCACTTTATATAAGTAATATTAAACTAAGTCTATACTATTAGTAGTGTTATAAGCTAAACCCAAATATCCAGCTAAGGCTATACCTAAGTATCTGAAGTTAACTCTCTCGCCCGGGTGAAATTCCGGTGGACTCTGTATAGTATTATATATGTAGACTTTTCCAGATTTTTATAAAAGCTTCTCTTTTACTTCTTAGTTTTAAATAAACAGTATTTTATGTTATCTTCCGGTTAAATAAACTTAAGTTTAACTTTTCATATACTTAGAATTAAGTTTTATTTACTATATTAATAATAGTAGGTAAATTATAACTTCCTACCAGTTAGATATATAATTTAGTTTAATAAAGCTTATAAAATATAATACTATATAATAGGTAGTTAACTAAACTAAAATAGAGAATAATTAAAAATACTAAAGTTCCCCAGGATATTTCTATAAAGAGTAACTCCACAAGAAGATTACTTTACTAGTATTTATAATGTATTTTAAGCTTTCTCTATTATATAATTAATAACCTTCTATATCAATTAGTAAGATAAAATACTATAGTAAGTAGTAGTTTATAGGTAGTTGATATAATATATATTTTTAACTTATATTAGAATACTTTAGTAATCTCCAAAATAATATCTATCAGAATATCAACCTTTCAAGTTAATAATACTTTTATATTTCTACTAATAGGTAACTACCAGAGAAGGATCTTTTCCCTATTTTTGAAGCTTTCAGGTAAATAGAGAGATATTAAGTATAAATCTAGTAAATAAAAGTGAAATGGAAAATTAACTATTATTTCTTTAATAATAATTAGAAATATTAATATCCAATTCACTTCGACTTAAACTTCAGTTTCTAATAGGTAGTTAGAATCTTCTATATAATAGAAACACTAGAGAGCTTCTATAATTCAGATATTTTCATAAGTTTCTAAATAAACCTTATTTTAGTTTAAATAATTAGCTTTATATTATTATCTAATTATAAAGTCTTAAATGGAAAGAAAATAAGTATTTGACTACTTTTTCTCTTAATTTAAGAAGATTCCAGCTAATACCAAAGAACTTATATAGCTAAATATAGTCTAAATCTTCCTACTAATAGCTGTTTCCTTTCCTACCTTAAGAGGCTACTTAATATAGTAAATCTGCCTACTGAATATAAACTCTAATTATCCAAAATTCAGTATATAACTTAGAAACTTAAGTTTATAAGAAGAAGAGTTTACTATTAGCCACTCCACCAGAAATCTACTATTTATAATATAGAGAAAATGTTATAATAACTAAAGTAGTTAAGGAGATATAATAATACTAAAGCTTTAATAGCTTCTTTTCTATCTGCGAAAAGTATCTTAAAACCTACCAAAATACCCACTAATATAGCAAATATAGTAAGAAAGGCTATAGTTACAGAAACTACATAATATTGAATATAAGAAAGGGTAAGAATAGCTACAGTATATAATCTGCCGTATAGCTATCTCAGCTTATATAAGAACCAACCGATTTATTTATATACTTTCAAGCATTCTATTTAGTTTAAATAGATTATACCTTTTAATAATCTATATTCAGACTTTATATTATGCTATTTGTTTATTATAGTTATAAGTTTAGATTTATTTAATTATCACCTGAACTTCTATCAATCATTTTGGTATAGAGAGATAAAGATCTTTTCAGATATATTATGATTACTCTAATATATAACTTTTAACTGCTAGTAACCTTAATACTGAAATTGAGATATCTAATAATACTAATTTTAACTGGTGGTATATTACTCTTTAATTTTATATAACTAGTTAAGATATTTAGAAGTATCTTAATCTAGATAATAAGCTAACTATTAATATTATGAAACGACTTATTTTACTGGATTTTAATACTTAGTTATTTCAAGAAAATACTATTTAAGGACTTCATAAGTTAGAATCTTATATAGTTAAAACTAATGGTATTTTCAATTAGTTCTTTATAGATCTGAAGCTTTAAGTAGTTTGAGAATTTAACCGCAAGAATATTAAGATTTACTATAATATAATTTAAATATAGATTAATATAACTATAAATAACAATGTCCTGACACTTACTTGAATAGAACTTCTTAATAAGAGTAATATACCTTTGGAAATATTTCTTAAAATATTAAAATACTAATATACTTAAAAATAAGTTAGTTATATAATAGAGATTTTAAGTAGAATATAAGAGAATTCTGGAAAAGGTTAACTTAAATATTTTTGCTTCAGCTTACTATAATAAGTAGTATACAATTTATCTTTAAGTAGTTATATTTAATATTCCTAAAATTAAGTGTATACTTATTATCAAAGAGTTTTATTCAATATTTAGTTACTATATTTTATTTAGTTAGACCTCTGCCTATTATTAGAAGGTAATCAGAAATAAAACTCTTAACTTGCTAATTGTCAGTTTAGTTTAATTCAGGGAACGCTTTGCCTTCCTAATATATATTAATAAAGGTTTAGCTAAAAGCTAAGTTAAGATATTGCTTCTATTAGTTATCTTTGAAGAGAGATTAGCTAATATAGGTTAATTAAACCAGAAGGAGTTATATAACTTTAGATAATATATATATCCACCTGAGGATAGTAAATATATTAAGTATACTATTACTGGTGTATATGGTCAGTTTTCTAATATTTATATATTGCATGCTTCTTCAAATGCTATTATTAATACAATTAACAATTTTAAATTATATTGATTCTACTAGAAGTTAGTTAAAAGGAAATAGCTTAATAATAAGAAATATACTGCTAAGGCTAAAAGGTTATTTTTAGATACGTCTAAGGCTAAAGTTACTTTCTTAGGTGGTAAATTTCGTAGAAGTATTTTAGATTTCTTGAGTTTAATGTATATTGGTATTAACTCCTCTCTTTTTAAATAGTTAAATATAGATATATATCTGAGTTTCTTTTCTATTATTTAAGAATTCAACCTACTTTTAGTGTATATAGCTTATAATAATTATAGAGTGGTTTATATTCCTAACTTAATAATACTATTTAAAAAGAAACTATTTAAGTTAGGTTAGAGAATAGATATAGTTTAGTGTAGCTTAGCTAACGTTTTAATTATTAGATAAGGTAAGTAAGTAATTAGGCATATTCTTTATAGTTTAAAGGGGGAAAATATACTTAACTTAATGTTAGATAATATTACTTATATTAAAGATCTTTTTATTAATATTATTTCTGAGAGCTTTACTTCTTAAGAAAATGAAGATTTATTATATAGAATCTAACTATATACTCAAATATAGGTAACTTAACTGCTTTATTATAATTTGGTTACTTTTGCTCTGTACCTGTGGTGGTATCTAAGCTCTTCACCCTATATGTAGTTCTAACTGTAAAATTTACCTAGTAACAGTATTTATGCTAATACTGGCTCACAACTAATTTAAACGGTAATAAAATTACCCATTATTATGGATAATTATACCCTACTTTATTATAATAATATACCTACTTAGAAAATATAATCTTATTTTTCTTAAATATAAGTTACCTTTTAACTACTTAATAGTTTATTTAAGTGTTTTTAGTATAGGTTCAGAGTCATTTTACGTTTTAGTATTATATTTTTGATTCTTAGTATATCTACTAGATAAGAAATTTGCTAATATTTAAACATAGTATCTCTATATAAATTACCTTAATTCTAAAGCTTTTAAATATCTAGGTTTTAATATTTAGGGGGTAAGAATTATAAACTTAAGGTAATTAGTGTCAGATTGAGAGAGACGTACCTCCGGTACATACCTCACGGAAGCATATTTATATACTCCCAAGAGGTATATAGTATATCCGTAGCCTTATGCGCTATTTTTTGTCTAGAAAATACAATATAATTAATTCGACAATTAAGAGTCTTATACGCTCTAGGCTGTAGGTTCGAACCCTATATCTATAAGAAGTGAAAACAGACATAGAAATACTCCGTAACGCCATAGAGATACTTTATATATAAGTATAAGTCCACTAGTTAGAACAGAATAAACCTGACTCTAGCAGCTCTGAGGGAGCGTGTCAGATTGGATACTTAAGCCTACAAACAGTTGTATCAATAATATATATTATGTGGGCCTATATTCTTTTGGCTATATAGTTAATTCGATAATTAAGAGTCTCACGCAGAGGTTAAACCCATAACCTTGAGATTTAGACTCTTAATTATCAAATTAATTATATTATATTATCTAGACTAAAAATAACACACGAGGCTATAGATATACTATATACTTCTCGGGAGCATATAAATATCCTTCCGTAAGGTATATACTGGAGATATATCTCTCTCAATCTAACACAGAGTAATAAAGACTTCGTAAGATATATAAGGAAGGTTAAAGACTTGACCTTAAAGTCCTAACTATATAGTTACTCTCGCGAAGCAACTACTGCAGCCCTAATAATCTCGAATAAACCCTACACCCTCGCGAGATCTATAATTCTAGACTCAGGATTAATAATATATGTTTTTAATAATACTAAATAGTTTCGAATACTCTTAGAAACTATAATAAATTACTACTTTTAGGCTGGCACTCAGAAGATCGCTATAGAAGGTTACAGTAATATAGAGATAATAGTATAAAGCTTTTAAAACCTAATAAAGTTACGTTTATTTAATACTATATTATACTCTAACTTCATAAGGAACTTAGTATTATTTAGGAAGCTTTATAAGCATAGGTTATAATGGAATTAAAACCTAAATAATAACTATATTTAAAAGGCAGATAGGAGCTATCTCTACTTTCTTAAGATTATAAATAAGTAATATATACTTAAGTATAATCCTTTTAAAGAGGTATCCCTTTAGGTATCTATAAAGTAAGTATTACTATTTAAAAATAAACCTCCTAAGCTCTAAAAACTATATGAATATACTATATCCTCATAAAGGTAGCTAATAGCTAAATCTTAGAAGCTCTAGTATTTAAGGTTAGAATATCTAGAATCTGAAGTAATAAACTACTTATTAACCTCTAAAGAAGTATTAAAGTAACTAAAAACTTATAAATAGTCTCTAAAGTAAACTATAATATATATATAAAAAGTAAGATATATTAAATGATATAAAAAGCTTAGAAGGAAGTAGTATAATATACTAACTTAGGGGAGAGAATTATAATAGACTTTTATAACTTTAAAGAAAGTTATAAGGAATATATATCTACTATAATCTTTATAGATTAAGTAATAAGCTTAGTATAGAACTTCTATTTTTATATAAGAAAAATAGGAAAACTTCTAAGTATTATTAGAAAGCTTCTTAACTTCCTAAAGATTATATATAAAATATTAGTTAAGAAGATTAAGGTAGATAATAGAATCTAGAAGTATAAAGTAATCTAGATAGAAATTTAAGAGAGAGATATTAAATTTAAATTCTCTATACTAAATATTTAAGCTTAAAATAATAGAATAAAAAAGATAGTAATAATAATTTAAAAGTATATAAAATCTATAGTAATTAGAATTTCTCTTCCTCTTACTTAATAGTCTGAAACTCTAAAAACTATAATATATATTTATAACTATATACTTCCAGCCTCTTAAGACTAAAAGATATTATATAAGCAGTTTTATTATTACTTCTAGAAGGATACAAATATATATATAATAATTTTAAACTTCTTCCACCTGAAGATATATAAATACTAAGTATATGTACTAACTTAAGAAACTTAACTTAAATAATATTACTACTAAAAGCTTATATTAAGAGTATTCTTAGGATTTCTAGTTAGTTATATCTGAAGTAACTTCTTTAGAATCTAGAATACTCTTTAGAAGGAAGTTTATATAATAAGAAATATAATTTTTAATAAGAAAAAGTTCTTTAATAGTAATCTAAAGGATTACATATTAGAAATCTTTCAGATAAATCTTAAAGAGATTCAGAAGAGAATTACTAAATTTATAGAATAATTAAAAAATATAGCTATAAGGTAAAATACTAATAAGGAAGTAGATAAAATTATAGAATTTTCCTTAACTACCTTAAATATTAAGTAAATAAATATTTAAGATTCTTAAGAGAAACTAAATTCTTAAGAGGGACTACTTTTCACTAAAACTAAATTTAAGCTCTAGCCTATACTACTAACCTCTCTAGAATCTATAAGCTTTATAATAATATTCTAGAAGATATTTATTACTTAGTATAAAGTGGGAGAGTAAATATAATATAATCCCAGAATAGTAAAAGTAATATTATAAATACCTTTTTAAATTACCTTTCTAGTAGAGCGTAAAATATATAAAAATCTTAAAGTTTATATAAGATTAGTTACTATATTTAGTAGATACTTAAGATCTAGCTAGTCTGAGGATTCTAATAAAATAGATAATTTAGAATATATAATAGAAAAGCTACTATATAAAGTAAGTAAGGAAATTTATAAGAAACTTCTAAAGTATTTACAGAAATACCTACTACTCTTAAGTGTTTTAAAAAACTTAAAGTAAGGTTAAGAGAAGTTTTATATACTTTCAGGAAGATTCTAGCTACTATTATATAATATAAAATTCTTAAGCCTTTAAGGTATATACTAATAAGAGTTACTTTCCCTCCTAATATCTTACTAGTAGCTTATAAATAGAGAAAAATATCTAAACTATACTAAGAAGAATATAAATCCTTAAGATCTTCACTCACTAATATAGACTTTTAGGGAAGCTAAAGAAATATACTTATAAAATTACTAAATTTTAAGATTATAGAATAAAGTTAATAAGCTAACTATAAAAAATTAAATAATTCTTAGTTACTACTAAGTTTATATATATAAGCTTAATAAGTATAGATAACTACTTAAGTTAAAAGTTTACCTAATAATATAAGGAAACTAGTAACTAAAAGATATATATAATACCTATATAGTAATACTTATGGAAATATTATTTCAGATACTTATAGTAATTATAGTATAGTTTAACCTCAAGCTTCTTTAAATAATATAGTAAATACTTTTATTTATATAGATATTAATAAAGAAATCTATATAAGAATACCTCTAAAGTATAAGAGATAGGGGAAGATTCTGAAACTCTGGAAAATTCTATATAGTCTCTACTAATTATCTATCCTTTAGTAGTAATATCTTAAGAAAAGCTTAAAGAACTTATAGTTTTCTTATATTTCTAGAGAAAATTACTACTAATATAAAAGCTAGATTCTATTTTTCTTCTATATTAATAACTATATCTTAGTATTCCTAAAAGTATATAAAAGTCTCGCGAGGGAAGCTATTAAAAGTCTTTAATTATAATACTACCTTAAAGAAGGAGAGAACTTATAATAGTTTCTAGATATTAAGATACTATATAATTAAGAAGCTTAAAAATTATAGCTTTTATAAGCTATATATATAGAGAAGATTTATAAACTTCTACCAGAAGGCTATAAACTTAAAGAGAGAGATTATTTCCTAATAATATACTTAGAACTTCTTCTATATAATAGAGAGATTTTATATTCAGAAATTAACTTCTACTAAAACAAAGTAAGTATTATACTATATATAATAGTAATAGTATAGAATCTGGAAGCTTAGAAGACACTCTAGTAGTTTCCTCTAATATAAACTTTAGAGATAATATATAAGATTAGAAAAGCTCTTAAAATCTTATAATAAAACTCTTTAGAAGTAATATTACTTAGAAAGCTATAAAATGATTTATAGTTACTATATTAACTATAGAAGTAAAGTTATTTTCTCTCTTCTTAGTAGCTAAAGAGATACTATTTATAAGTTATCTACTAACTTTATTATAATTCTAATTACTTATAGGTAGCTTAGAAGTAATAAGATTCTCTATCTCTAAGAATATACAAATCATAATTCAGATGAAGTATAATAATCTCTAAATAGTAAGCTTAGTAATAAAAAAGCTTATAAGACTTTAAATTTATCTGAAATATATAGATATCTATAACTACTTACTTTACTAAGAGATTTCTAAAAAGAGATTATTAGTTACTTATACTTCCTTAGTGTAACTTATAGTAGATAGTCTTATAAAAATATTACTTAAGTAGTAGTTTGAGAGATTTTAAAAGTAACTAAATTTAAGTTATTAGAGAAACCTCCTTAAGAGAAACTATACTAGTAACCTTAAAAAAAATAAGAGAATATAACTTAAGCTTTCTCAGTCAGAATCAGTATAAAATATAGCTTAACTAGAAACCTTATAAAGCTATAATTAGGTAGACTAAAGATATAAGAAAGTAAAATATTCCTTAATTTAAGGTTAAAATCTATAAGTAAAGAGAGTATTTAAGGATATAAAGCTTATAAGTAAAAACTAATCCTCTAGAGCTAAAACTTAAAATAAAACCTAGAAGCTATATTACTATCCCGAGAGACTATTATAGTAAGCTACCTATTTATATATATTAAGGAGAAATTCAAGGAGAATATTAGGAATATAGCTACTTAATATAATAGAAAGGTAAAGTTTAAGTAAATAACGTAAATTAGTAATTAGACTCTCAGCTAAAGGAAGAAAGCTAATATTATTAATATTACTAATAAAGAAATCTATAAGGAATAAAGTAGTAATAACAGAAACTATAAAAACTATAGACACTATAGAGATAGTATAGAAAGTAAAACTACTCTTAGTAATAGAAGCAGAAATATAATAGTTATTATAAGTAATAGTAATAATATTATGAAGCTTTTAGCGTTTAGAAACCTTAGTCTGAAAATATATAAGTTAGAAATCTAATTAGAACCCTCGCAAAAAGATACTTATTATATTTCTAACTATCTTATTATTATATATAGTAAGAAACTTTATATAGAGGTAAATAGTTATTTCTATATCTAACTTATAAACACTACTAGATATATAATACTTATAGTAATAATAGAAACCTTAGTGGTAGATACTATATTAACTTTAGCTTTTAGCGAGAGAAGAGAAGCAGCTAAAATAAGGATTATAGAGCTTATCCTTATTATCCTTACTAATATATTTATACTTATAACCTAATAAGGTTAGAGTTAATTTAGTGACCTTAGTAGTGGGAAAGGTTTTAGAGGTAGTAGCTTTTTTTAGCTTCTTAATAGTAGATATAGAGAACTTTAGGGGAGGTGTGAGGTATTTTACTAGACACTTAGAATAGTAGGAAGTATTCTCCTCAGTCTCCTCTTAGTTAGAATACTTTTTATTATAGGTAGTAGTTTTATTACTAATAACCTTATTAATAGTAAACTTAGTAGTATCTTTAATTACTTCTTCTATATACTTAATATTAGTAGGAGACGTGTGGGGAGAGGTAGGGATATTATTAGGGGAGTTAGTATAAGTGGGAGAAGATATTTTGAAATCTCGATATAAAGTCAGTAAGATAATATTAAAAGGCTCTTCCTATTTAGATAAATTATATACTATTTAATAAAAAATTAGGATTAAAGAGAGGAAAAATAAACTATATAACTGTATAATAAGATTGATAACTTATACTGAAGCTTAGGGTATTTCAGCTAATAAGAGGCTAAGCCTAGGGAATAAAATTAATCTTCCTCCAGTTAGTTAAAACCTTAATTATATAACCTACTATTATTATTTAAAAAATCGCGAAAGAATATAGAGAGTCTTTATAGTAATCTTAAAGAAGTTTTGAATAAAAGGATTTATTTTTAAGTCTATTTACGAGGCGTATATAAGTAGGGAGAAGCTATGGAGATTTCTCTCTAGGGGGGTGTATTAGATTAGGAGAGATATACCTCTAGTATATATCTCACGGAAGCATATTTATACGCTCCCGAGAGGTATATAGTATATCCGTAGCTTCGTACGCCATTTTTAGTCTAGATAATATAACATAATTAATTTAATAATTAGACTATTTTTACTATATAGAAGCCTATTTTTAATAGGTTATTTCTAGATAACTATCTGAATTATATTTAGTTTACCTATTTTATAGAATATCCTTAATAATATCTAATTTTCCTAAGGTATATATAGGTTATTTCCAGTTTCTTATAGTAATAAATAAGTTTTGAGATTTACTATTTATATTTACTTTTATAGGTAGAATCTATGACTTAGTTTATTAAGTAATGATAATATTTAAAAGATAGGTTAAATACTAGAAAGATTTTCAATTTATAAGATTTACCGAAATATTAAGTAAGTTATAATAGTAATTAATAGAGAAATAGGTTATTTAATCTGGATAAAAAAAGTAAAGTATTAATTCCAAGCTATTATCCTTATTTATAAAACGCCTAGTTGGAGTAAGTAAGTATATAGAAAAAGAACTTATTAACTAAAATATTAAGATATAAGAAGCTACAGGTATACTATTTAAACTTTAGGTGGAAGTAATCTAAGTGGTGGTAGTATTATTATATAATATGTTTCTGAGTATTTAAAATAACTGGATGTTACTATATAAGGTTAAGGAAGTTTAATTTAAGTAGTATTCTTACCGGTGGGTTCTAAAATATACTTTAGGTTTATCTTAAAACTTATATTTCTATGACAAATAAATTTATATTTATAGATATTAAGTATACTTACTTGACAAAAACTATAAATTAGGTATTTTAAAAAGGTTATTCAAGGTTAAACTAAAAGAATATCTTAGATATCTAGTGGAATATTTCAAATGTCTATAATGTTTATGGAATCTATATTTCCCATTTTCTGAAGGTATTATTATCTAAAGTATGAAAGTTAATAAGAAAACCTTTTACTTATAATAAAGCTTATATAAAGTAGTTATAAAAGAGCTTTTAAAGTTTCCAGTTAAGCTAATTACTAAGGAGAAAGAAAATTCTATTCTTAAGATACTTAGAGAATTTAGATTAGAGAGAACATTTAAGAAAGAATTCTCTCTTCCGCCACTACTTTCAGTAGTATTAGAGGTAACCTAAAATATTAGATTAAACCTTAGCTTAGTTTTGAAAATTAATAGTAGAGAATTAATAATATCTAAATTAACCTTTAAATAAATAGAATTAGCTTAAGTATCTAGATATTAAAACTTAGAAAATATAGTAATAAGTAGAGAATTAGATAGTATACTTAAAATATAAAGTTTAGCTAGCTAAGAGGGTAAATTTACTTTAATTTAAGAGGCTGGAGGTATTATATTGAAACCCCAGTTTAGCTAAATAGAGGTAAACTAAAATATGACTTTTAACTTTAGCATTCTGGACTTTTTAACTACCTAAAAGTTAAATGATAAATATAACAGTAGATAATGATAGTAGCTTAAGTCTGAAATTAGTATTAATAATTATATAATACTCTTAATATAATATAATACTAATATCTTATATCTTATAGAATATAAGGAGAATAGTTTTCCTAATATCTATTTATGTAATTAGTAGTAAAAACGTAATACTAATAGTTTCAGTTATTTACTAGTTTTCCTTATTATTAAAAATATAGTTCTCAAGAAGAAGAATCTAACTATATGAACTTAAATATATTTTAACTAAATGATGGTATCTCCTAAGACTTAGAAGGATATTGCTAACTTACTAGAATTTCTCTACATATTCTTTATTAAAGTAGTAAAAGTTGAAATTATAAAGTTAAAGAGAAAGAATATCTGGTAAGAGATAGATTGCTATAATATAAAGTTGAAACCTTTACCTTTAAAGTAGGCTTTTACCTATAAGATAAATACTAATAGCTTTTTGGAAACATATAAGGTAAGAATTTATATATATAGAGAAATATAACCAGTTAATCTCCTGCAAACCGTATATATAGTAATACTAGCTACTTGAATCTTTGAAGTAGCTATACTTAAAAAAGTAGAATTCAATCTTAATATTCTTTAGTTTAGTATTATTGATATATTTCTTAATACTATAAGGAATCTAAATAGACCTCTATTAATAGTTGAATTACCGGATACACTTAAGGTAGTAGAAAGGTAAATGAAGCTTAAATATATTCTTTATGGACTTGAATATATATTTACTCTATAATATAAGGTTTTCTGTATTATACTGAAGTTTCTGAATCTTATTTCTTACCTAAAGGAATTTTATTTATTTAAAAACTCAAGTTTAACTATTTGTATTCTTATTATATAAATAGTAATTTTCTCTTACATTATAAGGTAACTGGAAAGGAAGTATTTCAGATTATTATGGATATAAAGTAAGTCTATAAGTTTGAGAAACAAGGTTTAGTGAAATACGTTATGGAACTTTAAGTAGTTAGAGATTATAAGTATTAGGAGATTTACTTAGTTTGTAATATATATATTACTAAAATTGCTATATATATTTTAATCTTAGATGTAAATTAACATTAATAATATTAGTTTCAGTAGTAGCTTTATTACCAATTTAGGTTAAGTTATATTAAAAGAGATTTGTATATATTAAATCAAGGTTAGCTTAATTCTCTATATACTAACTATTATATAACTGGTTATGTCTTATACCTACTTTCTTCTATTAAGATACCTTATAAACTCCTTTCAAGTATATTAAGATACCATAAACTATATAATTTAATATTCTTATATAATACGATTTCTGGTAACTATTCTCAGTTACTAAAAATACTTTTTTTCGCAGATAACAAAAACACTTAAAACTTAAGTTACGGGTATATTATTGCTTTATTCGGAGAACTAATTTAATAGAAGGCTACTCAATAGAATATCATTATCATATTGACTGCCAAGGTAACATACCTTAGTTTTAAATATATCTTAAAAAAGGCTATAGTATTAAGAAGACTATTTTAAGAAATAAAGTTAAGCCTTAGAGATATTTAGAGAGTCTATTATAGTAACTATAAGATTATCAGACTGATAGTTTCGGATACTAAGTATCTGTCTACCAGACTGTAATATATAGATATTTAATAACTTCAGTTACAGTACGAATACTAAAAAAAAAGTTTTAAGGTTATCTATATACTTATAAATATAATACTAGTAGATGAATCTATAATACACTTAACTTATATAAAGTTTGAATAGCTTAGAGTATTTCTTAATCTAACGGATCTTTAATTAATACTACTAAACCTATCTAAACTAAATTACCTCATTTCTTAAAAAGCTGGAACTTAAATAATAATAGATATAATTGTAATTTTAGTGGAACGTTTTAGTAGTAGTAATATAGAATATAAGGAGGTAGTGAAATTTATTAATTTAGTTATAAGAAATAAAGATTTCTAATTAAGTATATATCCAACTTAAAAGAAACTACTCAAACTTATTATCCTAAAATAATATCTAAGCTATAGCTACTGGGGTCTGGAGATTAAACTAAGGAGATATAGAAAATATATTAAATTTTCTAAATGTTGAAGCTTAGGTTAAAGCTTAGTAACCCTAACCTAACATAGGGCGATATCCACCGAAGCTAAAGGTTAAACTACTATAATAACTTCCAAAATTACTAATAACCAGCTAAGAAATAGATCTCCAGTTAAAAAGTAATCTAGTTATACTTATAGTTATTAGATTTATTCTAATATATATATATAATATCGAGTTCTCTTACGAACAGAAAGAAATAGTAACGATATTTCTTGCTTAAATAAGTTATATAAGATATTCCCTATAGATATATACTATTTTTACTATCTTACCTTCAGTGCCTATTAAGATATATAAGTAATTACATAAAGAGTTTACGTTTTTACAGAATACCAGCAGTATTTAAGCTTAAGCTACTAAGCTAATTACTAGTGTAGCTATAATACTTAGTTTACTATAATATACTATTATTTAGCGTGGCTATAATATCCTATATACTGTAACTATAGTAGTATAAGTACTAAAATACTAGCGTGGCCTGTAACGGGCCAGCCTCATACAGAACACGCTACGGAACACCCTACTTAAATGCAGCCAGACAATAAGTGGACGACTTATTGTTACATACTTTTTGACGAGGCTACAGTATATAGCTTAATTAGTAGTACTGTTTATATATATATGCCCACGCATATAGATACTGAAGGCTAAGATACTATTAGCTGCAGCATTACGCCCCCCAGTCGGGGCCAGCTCTTTACATATAATAAGTCTACCCTATAGTCTAGAGTTTAATCCAGATTATATATAAATTTATATATAGATTTATTCTCTAGCTTACAGTAATATATATACTGGAGTATATTACTTAAGCGCTTGGAAGCCCCCCCTACTGTAAGGCTATAACAGGCAGGTAGTATAGTATAGTAGGAGTGGGAGAGGGAAGGTAGTATTACAGGCTAGCCCCATACGGAATATGCTATAGAACACCCTACTTAAGTGCAGCCAGACAGTGAGTGGATAACTTGTTATTACATACCTTTTGACGAGGCTACAGTATATAGCTTAATTGGTAGTACTGTTTGTGTGCGCGCGCCCGCGCATATAGGTACTGAAGGCCGAGATACTATTAGCTGCAGCACTACGCCCCCCGGTCGGGGCCAGCCCTTCACATAGCCACAGTATTTTAAACGCTATAATATACTATAACTTAGTATAGCCACAGTATTCTGTATACTATAATTATAATGCCTCTAGCGCTTCAGCTGCAGTAAACTATATACTATAATAACCAGAATAATCCTTATATAAAAAACGCTCTATATCTCTGGAAATAATAGATAGAAATTATCAATCTTACTATTATTTGAGTAACGCTTTCTTTCTCTATATAACTAATATCTTTCTAAATATTTTCAATAAGTATTTATATTGCGAAAACTACTTTTATTATATTATATTACTTCTGATTATATAGTTATTTACAGTAATAACTTAACTATAAACTTACTAACTTATGTATTAGTTCTAATGGATTAGAAGTTTAGCTTTTCGTAACCTAAAAACTCTTTACTTTATTCTTTAAGAAATTATTCTTCTTCTTGATTTATTAAAGTTAAATATTATGAATAAATCTATAAAAGAACTTAGATATTTACTTCTTTTATCGAAACTAAATATCTTACTGAAATTACCCTATTTGTATTTAAGATTAATATTAGTTAATAAGCTATTCTATTGCCTGAAAGTCCAATTTTCCACCTATTTCAGCTTCCTATAACTCTTCAATAATTTCGAATTTATTTTCCGTTGATTTTTATTTTCAAGTTCCTTGAAGTGTAACAGTCTTTTGGTTTCAAACTATATTTACAGCATAAAGATTAACTTAAACCGAAAATTATTAACTTTATCTTAAATCCCTTAACTTATTTCTTGGTTTTCAAATAGATTTATAATAAAGAAGATTAAATATGTAAATTTATTTAACTTAAAGAAGAGAAGAATAATGTACATAACGTTTAAATCTCCTATTGTCTGGATTTATCTATTAATATATATCTTTATGTTATATAGCTATTTAGATCTCTAACCACTAGTTTACTCTATAAATTAAATCTTTATCTTAGACAATATAGCATCTTTATATTATATACTAGAAACTTGCTATTTAATCAGTTTCTTCTTTATAACCTATAAAAATCGTTTTTACGTAATTTATTACTTCATATAAAAAAAGATAATATTAGAAACATTTCTATTTCTATTTTAGTAGGAGGTGAACACTATAAAGTTTAAACTATCTATATAAAAGCTTTACTTATAAGTAGAAGTATTACTACACATATAACTAAATCTATTACCTCTAAAATATAGATAAAGATAATAAGACTTTAAGTTATATATAATCATATAGTGGAGATAGTTCTCTTAGAGTAAATAAGAATAATAATATTACTTATTAAGTATTTAATTATTCAAAAGTACTTTATAACCTATCTGGATTTACTAATACATTCTTAACTTATAAAGAGTCTTTTAATACTACTTTAGGTAATTTTGGTAATATGGAAGGATTTCTAAATAAGATTAAGAAGTTAATATATAATCTATTCTATAATAATTTACAGTTACCTTCATAGATACTTATAATCTATATTTTAAATAGCCTAAACTCTAAATACAAAGACTTTATAACTTCTGTAACTTGAAATCTTAAGGTTAATAAAAAAGCTTATACTATAAACGTTTTATTTTCTAATTTATTAAGTAAATCTGGATAAAAAGAAAATAATACCTCGGTTAATTATACTAGAAGAACTTAAAAAGAAAAGCCTTTCTGAATTAATAAAAAGCTATATTAAGAATAACAAGAAATATTTTGCAACAATTACAAGAAAAATCATTATGAAACGAAAAACTGTATCTACCTTTATGCAGAAAAGGCTTCCAGTTAAGGGAAGAATATACCAGCTAATAATAACTTGAAAAGATCAAAGAAATCAGAAGATAATAATTCGAAATCCATTAATATTACTACTTTAAATCACAAAAGGATCGGAGAAGTAAAAGATGAAATATTTAATGAAGAAGAAGAGATGAAATCTGAGAAATTTATTTCTAAAAGTATAAATAATAATATTTTCTCTAAAGAAGAAAATTAACTTTTTGAAAACGTAAGAAATATCTAAAAACCTCCGAAAATTAGTAATAATAATAATAATAATAATAAAGCTCTAGATTTAGTAATAAATTAACAGATTTCTAAACATTCTGGAAACTTAGTTAAAGGAAAGAACTATAAAAAGTATTTAGTTTTGCCTGGATACTGCTACTACTACTTATATAGTTAAAGATAAATCTATTTTATTTAATACTAAGTTTATTGAAAATAAATGAAGTGGGGAAATGCTATGTACCTTATAGCTTAAATAGTAGAGGATCTGAAAATTTCTCTGAGAAACAAAGCTTTTACATCAAAAGAAATTTATTATATTCCAGAATTAGAAACTAATATATTATCCTAAAATAAGCTTAATCTTATAGATATAGCATCAATATTTTGGAAAAACCAATACTCTATAGTATAAACATTAACTTTACTTTATTAGTAGAATTTAAAAGAAATAATCTATATAAGCTTAATATTCCTATTTGACAAAAGGAATTTATTCTTCTAACTTCTATTTTAGAAAGTATTCAGCTTCTTTATAACCATTTTGGTTATGCTAATATAGAAGCTATAACTCATTTAAAAGATAATACTTTCAATACCCCTAATATAAATATAATGAATATCTTAACTCTTTGTAAAGTCTATATAAAAGAAAGCTTTATAAACAACATGAATAAAATAAATCAAAAACAGAAACAGAATTTTTAATATTTAGACTATATTAGCTTAGATATATGCGGACCTATAACGTCTATAAAGTAAAACAAATATAATACATTTATTCTATTTGTTAATAAATTAACAGGATTAACTTGCGGATGTTTATTAAAACCCACGTCTGCTAAAGAAGTCTCTAAAATCTTTCTCAAATGTAAAGAATTAGTAAATAATAATAGTAATAATAATAATAATAATAATAATAATAATAATAATAATAATAATAATAA
>MASP02000787.1:0-27489 GCA_001693025.2 Colletotrichum lindemuthianum | reverse complement strand
TATTAGGAATAAAATTATTTTCCTAAATACTTAAATATAATCTTAAGGTAGTAGAATATGAGTTAGGATCTATAGGTCTGAAATATTCAGATTTATAAAGTCTAAATTAGTGGTATTAATTCTTATGTATTCTAAGATAGATATAATAGATATAATAGATAGAGTATATATAATAGATATAATAGATATAATAGATATAATAAATATAATAGATATAATAAATATAATAGATAGAATAGATAAAATAAATATAGTAAATCTGATAACTCTTATAAGAATAATTATTTTTATAGAAATAATAGAGATAATATATCTTAGAGGAATAATATATATTCTTAATCTTATAGGAATAATAAATCTTAGGAAAATTAAAAAATTCAGTTTTCTAATTAGAAATAAGTATCTTCTTCCTTATCTAAAAATACTAATACTCCTCTAAAAACTCAGTCTAACTACTTAATCTATCTATTTCTATATATCCCACTCTATAGAATTATCTTTCATTCTCACTCTAGCTATATTAATAATTAGGTTAGGATAGTCTTTCTTAATGCCTATTATTTCAGAAAGCTACATATTAGTTATAGAATCTACTATTTTAGTAATACAAGTTTCATCCAGGAAAGCTTACTTCTTAATATTAGTATTAAGTAATATAGTAACTATAGTAATTATAACTGTAATTTTACAACTCTCAGCTTTATTTTTTAGCTTCTAGAAGTTAATAATAGTTTCTTTAATACTATCTGCTAGATACTTATTAAAGTGATTAACTGGAGTAATATTTTTATTAGTAGGTAGTTAGTTTAGTAGTGGAAAGGGAGGTTTTCTAAGAATCTTCCTCTTATTAAAGTGAGGGAATGAGATTATCTTATAATAGAAGCTTTTTAAGAAAACTAGAATATAATATTTGAAGTTTTTATTAGGCTGAAGATGCTTGTTGATTAGGGATTTAAGGGTCTTAATAATAGGTTTTATTGTAACTGTAATATAGCTATTCTAATATAGGGTCTAGAGTTTTTATATTAAGATATTATTAGGGATTTGGATTTTCTATAATATAGGTGTATCTCCTGATATCTATTTTATCCTTATGATATAGCTCTCGAGATTGGAGGTATATTCTTATTATATAGTAGCTACTATATTAGTATTTATATTAGTTTTTTATATCTTTAATAGCTACAGTTAAGGTCTAAAGATATTATTATTATCTATCTATCTTTTGTCGCCTATCTAGTATCCCAC
Organism: Colletotrichum lindemuthianum; assembly: GCA_001693025.2. Classification (NCBI taxonomy): domain Eukaryota; kingdom Fungi; phylum Ascomycota; class Sordariomycetes; order Glomerellales; family Glomerellaceae; genus Colletotrichum; species Colletotrichum lindemuthianum. Next base: position 26,241 of record MASP02000787.1, on the reverse strand, counting down.
TAAAAAAGATAATACTCTAGACTGGATAAAGTTAAACTTTAGTGCTAGTGTTTTTTAGACTGTAGATATATTAGCTTAGTTTATAATATAATTTTGAAATACTATTTGTATATATTTGTTGGGATTAAGTAGGTTCTCTAGACTGTTTAGCTTAACTAAGAGTGTGGCATTTAGCTTATTAATATATTTGGAATATTCCTTTATTTATACTTATACTCTTTTGTATACTTCCTGTTAGAGTAACATATAGAGGCGATTTTACTAAGTTTCTAGAAGTTTTATTAAGCTTAAGAATATAACCTATAAGTATGTTATAGTCTTATACTAAGTTTTATACTGAGTTTCGATGCTATTTGCAATAAGTATTCTATTCTATCTAGCTTTAGTTATAATAATAGGGATAAAGAGTCTGCTCCTTATAGTTAGGCTAACTATCCTACTATTTATCTATTAGTAACTACTAAGGTAGTATTTATTATCTTTATAGTTATTATTTTTAGGGTTGTCTTTACTGTTATTCTTAGTATTATCTAGATTATAGTCTTTAATATTATCTCTTAAGGTAGCTCCAGACTGTAAATAGGATCTTAGTTTTTATTTCTTTTTAGCTACTTAGTTCCTATTAGTTTTTTTTAGTTATTAGTCTAAACTATCTTAATTAGTTTATTTTCTAGGTATACTTTTTATGCTATTAACTAATATATCCTCTCGAATAAGGAAATATATACTATAGTTCTTATTTATACTGAAGCTATTATATACTATTTTAAATATTACTCTAAAGTTTAGTAAGTTAGTAATAATATATTACTAACCCTTATAATTCTAGTTAATATATTCCTACTTATAGTATTAAATATTATTAAACTAGATATAATTAGTATAATTTGTTATAGTAGTTTAGGAAGTATTATTACTTCTCTAGATAAGTTATATACTGAGGTAGATAGGGTAGTTAGGAAGAGTAGCTAACTTACAGAGGAGTAATAAGCTTATAAGGTGGATAATAGTAATTTTAAGATATATGAAGCTTCTGAGATAATAAGGTAGATAATACTAATTATTACTTTAGAATATTAGAGATATTAGTAAGAGGGAATCTTATATATTTCTCTTTCTCTTAGTTAACTAGCTTTTTCTGTAAGATTTAGATAGAGGATCTTAAAATATAATAAAGTAAGTAATATAGATAGTTATTTATACTTTCTTTTAAAGTTTATAAAGTAATATTAAATAATAAGGTTTAGATAATATATTCTAGTTTTATATTTTAGTAACTTTATATTAAGTAAATACTATTTATTATTTATTAGTTTACCTATTAGGGTAATTGCACGCCGTACGTAATCTCGTTGTATGGATGCAAACTAGTATTCTAGTTTTCAGTTGTTGTTATTATTATGTTATGTGGTATGCGGCGCTACGTAAGGCTCTAGATTTATAGCGTGGCAATTACTTACTAATTACTACGCCGCTAGGTTACAGCTAGCGTCGGATGCCAGGCACCTGTAGCTAGTAGGCTATAGAGGGTATACCGCTACGTATGTAGCAGTGCGTACAGTTACTGCATACCCTACAGTATAGTGTAACTAACACTAGCAACTTTTCTTTTTGTTGTATACCCTAGTGCCTATCTATTTATATAAAAAATGGTACTTTTTACGATCTATACTTTTTGCCTGAATAACGTCTGAATGCCTATTTATTTACTCCGCTTGAATTACCTATCTTTCTATTTAAATGGTCATGTGGTTTAAATTAATAAATCTCTCGAGAGTGTAGTTCAGAATACCCTTCGTGAAGGTATCGGCGATATTATTATCTCTGTTAATCTACCGCACCTCGTGGAGCTTATAGCGCTTATACGACTATCTTAACACTATAATATTAATTATTAGACACTTCTCTTTAGTAGTACTAAGTTTTATAAAGTATTCGTAAAGTGAGTATAAGTTAGTATATATAATAGTTGGGATCTGAGGGAGCTTTTAGTAGTTAAGGATCTTCTCGAGCGATATGGCTATAGTGTAGGTAAAGTTTACACTAGCTACTATAATGTAAATCTTTAAGGTAAGTATACTCCTAGTAACTTTCTTACTTTTAGTAGATAAGTAGTGTATAAAGTTGCTGTAGAGGTTAAACTAGTTATTACTAGTTATAATCTCTTAGCTTAGGATTATTATGAATCCCAGTTAAGATAGGAAGTTAGTATTGTTAGTAAAAGAGCTGTTAATGAAAGTGTAAAGGTACGTCTTAGAGAGGTTAAGTGGCACGAAGTTGAGGCCTCAGTTGAGATGCTCTATTTACTACTTAAGCTATTTATTAAGTATGGCGGCGTTATCACTTAAAGGTTATTACTCTTACGTTACATGCGAGAGGTCGAATAGAGCTTCTAGTTAGTATATAGAGGTAAAGTATATATTATATGCACGTTATTTAATATATACCCTCTTGAGTGCCTTGGGTGTAGTGTGTATATTGATGAGGGCTAGCTTTTACCCTTAGTGCTTTTGGTGTAGGTGGAGGTAATCACTATAGAGTAACAGGATATCTCTATTAAACGTAAGGGGTGTGGTCTCTAAAAGCATAATTTTAAGCTTTGTTTTAAATGAGGCCTTTTCAAGCTCCTTATCCTCTCAGCGAGAGAATATTATATCAGAGAGGCTAAGGGTGTCGTCAGTTTATATACTAATAAGGCTAAAGGCGTCATTTTAGGCGTGTAAGATAAGGAGGTATAAGTTATATATTAAAGTCTCTATTTGTAACTGCTCCTTGTAGTATGTAGAGTAAGTTACCTACCAGTAAGTTCCAGCCTCAGTGAGGCTATAGAGTAACTTAATAATAATTATCACAAAATCCAGAGAATACTACCCTTTAAGGTACAAAAGTAGATTAGCTATAATATACCTTATAAGCTCTATTTTAACTTAAATATAAACTTAAGTAATATTATAAAGCTATATTATTATATCTTTATATTTAAGGAAGGTTAAAACTATAGTTAAAATTAATTACTAGCTGCTCTATTAGATTGTTAGTAATTACATCAAAATCTCAAACTTACTATAGTCTCTAAAACCTTAGATTATAAATCTTAACTTCTTATATACCTTATTAGTATCCTTATTCTTAATCTTATTAATAATATGAAACTTAAAATACTTATAGCTTTTATAGAGGATAGGATTATATTAAATAATCTTCATAATACTATTATTAATAATACTCTTAACCTCTTTTTTAATTAACTTTTTAAATAGTAAGCTAAATATTATAATTATGCTATTTACGTAGAAGATAAGTAAGAATACTAAATCTAACTGCTTCTTAGCTATAAAGTATACTATAAAATAAGCTTCTTAGTTAAACTCTAGAAGTAGTAAACTAACTATATACCTATAAGTTATATAACTTAGAGGCACCAGCTCAGTCTGAAGTATTCAAAATTGAGATAGTAGATTACTAACCACTTAGAGAGGGAAAGTATTATTATCTCTTGTAATAGAGGCAGTATAAAGTATTAACTATATATTTAGAGCCTCAGGGATAGTTACAGATAAAATTGGAGTAGCTACACAAGATTATGAGCCTCTATTTGCTATTAAGTTACTTAGAGATCCTTAGCCTAACTGAAAATTAGCATATAGAGCTATAAGTATTAGCTCTCGTAAAACTATAACTCCAGCTGCATTATTATTAATCTCTTATTTATCACCTTTAAGATACTATTTTATAGCTATTAATCGAAACTCTCAAGAGCCACAAGGCAGCTTGAGAACGCATATCTTACTGTAAGTAGTAATAAGAAAGTATAGTCCTTACTAGCCCTTTTTCTCTCGCTATATACACACAAGAGTCTGGAGCAGAAAGATTATCACGTAAGAAGTATCAGGACTATTACATATTACTAAAGCAGTATTAATAGTATGTTTAGTATACTCACGGCAGACCTCTTCCATAACCTTATATACAACTTAGGCCCAGGTAATGATATCTAGAGAGGAAGCTAAATCTTCCGTGAGGCGTAAGTACACTCCAAATATAAGCAGAGTAAACATAAAGCTATTCAGGCTAGCAGTGTTATTAATTACTTTATATACTACTTAAAAAGATACTTCTTAAGTAGTAGTAAGAAACTCTATATAATAAATTTTATATATGCAGTAGAGAAGTATATAGTAATACTCTACTTTACTGACACTATTATACACCTTAATAAGTATAATATAAACTATTAATCCTATAGTTTTTACTTCTAATCTGAAGTCTTCAGATTAAAAAATTATATCTATGTTAGTAGTGATAAAATTGGGAAAGCTTTAGTATATATTAATCTAATATACCTTAAGGGCTTCCTATATTACTTTTGCTAATAAGTTAGATAAAAATCGAGCAGTATTAAACACTATAGCAGTATTAATAATATAAAGTATATTATAGTTATTAATATAGATAATATTAATAATAATCTTAAAATTAAAGTTAATATTACTTTAGATAGTAAAATAAAATCGCGAGGAAACTACATTATATATTTAGCAGTAGTAATAATACCTCTCGAGAGCCTTGAGAGTATACTATTTAACTAAATATCCCACCTTAGTGAGAATATTATAGAGGCACGCTACAACTAAGTATCCAAAATAGTAGTAGAGTCTCTATATCTCTATCTCTGTAAGATATATAGAGGTAATTATTCTCTCTTTATTAAGAAGTATCCATAAATATCCCTATTTTCAAATAATAAGTATAATCTTTTTACTTTAGTAGAGCTTATTATAAATATTATTAAATATAATACTGAGGTAATCTATATTTATAAGGTAGAGTAGGAAGGATATATTATATAAAACTATATAAAATATAATAATATTAAGCAGTATAAATATATTAACTATTCTAAGTATTATAATAGAGATAGCTCCTCTAAAGTATATTATAATTAATTCACCTTATGGAGGTATAAAAGTAATAGAGGGGATAACTAACCACTTCAATATAGTAAACTAAGAATACCTAGTAGTTAAGAATCTAGTAGTATCTAAGTCAGGTAGAATACCTTAAAATACGGTATTTAAGTAGTAGCCCTTAAGCGTAAAAATATATATAGAGGTATCAGAAGTAGTAATACTATCTGTAAATTTACTATTAATAGTAACACTTTTAGTAAGAATATAGACTATTACCTAATTTTAGAGGATTCTAGTAATTTTACCTCTATCTAGAGCAACAAGTCTCTCACTATAAAATAATATAAAAAACGTCTCTAAGGTAAATCCTATATAGTAACCTTCCTTAAAATCAATATCTATTTAATACTATGTAATAATATCTCTATTAGTATTAACCTCTAGTGGAACCTCGAGGCTATTATTATTAAAACTATTAATATCTTTATAGCTTATAAGGAAAGCTTAGTATACTACTATAAAATATACCTTAAAGTTAGTAGTTAACTTATACCTATTAAATGAGGCATACCTCTCCTCGAGAGTATACCTTATAAACTAACAACCAGATTTACCACACACATAGCACTTTTGATCGGCACAGCTATATATAGATATTAGAAGTAAGTAACAGCCACCTAAAACGCAAGACTATATATATACAGAAGTATAACCACAGTCTCGAGGGTTACCTCGAGGCAAATTATATATATAGTTAGTCTAAAATTAATTTCCAGCCGCCTTCTAGTAGTTATCTCCGTTATCTTACACATATTACACCTTTTAGATCAACAAGATATTACTTACAGCAGATCTCAACTAGTTATAGAAACTTTAGGAGGTTGCTGCAAAGCTGAAGAAGGCTAACTAGCACTCTAGTATACTGCAGTATATACTTATAAACTAGAAGCAGAAAGTATTATCTATTCAGATCTTTATAGAGAAAGCTTTTTAGATATATATAAACTTTAAGATTAGAAGCTTGAAAGCTTCCTTTTTACTCTTATCAGGATTTTCAGTAATAACACTTCAAAAAGTGGTATTCTGCTAGTCAGAAAAGTAAAACTATTAATTCTCATCATTCTCGAAGTAATTCTTAACTTACTGGACTATTTAGTTAAATATGAAGTTAATATTCAAGTTACTTAAATGGTCAAAGTAAAACTCGAGAGTATCATCCTTAAGCATAATCAAAAATAGCCCTACCTATATATATTATAGAATACTAAACTTAAAGTAGTAATTATGAAAAATATAGATCTTCAACTTAAGAATATTATAGAAGCCTCTACTATACTTTATACTCTTATTATATAACTTTGTGAAGTCTGTAATATATTTAGTAGATATATTATTAAATAGGGTGGCAGTAGTAGCATATAGGAGGTATTCTTAATATCCAGATTAGTTTCAGCTGGGATCTCAGTGGTCCTCTCGCCGTTAGAGAGGCTTCAAGACAGTTAAATAGGAAGCTAGCGAGACTGTTAGTTACAACAGAGGTCTCTCACCCGGAGCCATACATATATAAGCTAGCCAGTTTAGCGAGGGGCATCTCTCTTCAACTACTTATAACAGAAGCATCACTAGTATAGTATTCTTAACTTTTAGTTAGATATTACAGAAGGGTAGAGTAAAGTTTAACTCCTCCATAAAGAGGTTATTAACCTACTTAGAATACTTCTTAAAGTTACTTATAAAGACAGTATAGTATTTTAGTATATTATTAATCTTATTAAGAGTCTATAGAATAAACCCCTCTTACTGGGTCAGCTAGTATATTACTACAAAGATTCAATCACTATCTTTATCAACTTTAACACTATAAACTATAAGGTAATCCCTAAAATATCAAATTACAGAAATACTAACAAACTACTAAATCACTATAAACTAATCCTCAAAATCGCTCTTAAATATCTAAAAAACTTCTAAGCTATAGAGTCCCATATAGATATAGAAAGCTATTTAGTATACTAAATAAATAGAAACTTTCATAAAATCCTCCTCCATGACAGTCTTATAATTAATATTAAGAATTTGGCTGAAAAGTACTAAGTTGAGATATTAGTAGAGCCTTATAAGTATAGAGATACCTAACAGTGCTGTTATTATAGGCGTAAGGCTGCCTGGAGCAGATATCTCGCCTATAGGGGTTAATTCAGACGTTATTATAAAGGTAAAAGAAGTATGAAGTAAGAGAGGATTATTAATATTACTAAATCCACACAGAGAGGAGTAGGGGAAGAATTTTCAAGAAGCTATATAAATCTCTCAAGAGGTTAAAACTAGAGATACTATAAATCTCCAGTGCTAAAAAGTTTAGCGATAACTTAAAGAGAGTTATTATATTAGTTAAACACGCTCCTATAAGTAACAAAAATAATTACAGTCGTTAGCTTCTTAGTAGTTATTATTAGGAAGTTACCTTATTTCAATACTAAGATTAAGCACAGTCGTTAGTATCTCAACAGTAACGATCCATAAAAAGTTAGCATACAGTTCAGAAGGCTCCTGGCGAGATCCTAAAGTAGGAAGAATCTGAGGTATCTAAGTAATAATCTCACGATCTTTCACCTTACATAAACTTCAGGCGCAGGGTTTTACAATTACTTCTTCTAGCATAGTAAGCCTTACTAATCTACAGTATAGTAGTATAACAGTTATATTAACTACTAATCAGTATTAGTTTACCTATCAGGATAATTACATACTATACGTAATCTCGTCGTACGGATGCAAACTAGTATTCTGGTTTTCGGTTATTGTTATTATTACGTTACGTAGCGCGCAGCGCCACGTAAGGCTCTAGATCTACAGCATAGCAATTACTTACTAATTACCACGCCACTAGGCTACAGCTGGCGCCGGGTGCCAGGCACCCGTAGCCAGTAGGCTATAGAGGGTATGCCGCCACGTACGTAGCAGCGCATACAGTTACCGTATACCCTACGGCATAACGTAACTGACATTATTATTATTAAGTTTAGAAAGTAAAAAGTAGTTAAATACTAACTACCTATAGATCCTTCCTATTATTAAAATTTAGGTGAGGAAAGAGTAACTAGATTACTTCTAATATATTTCTTCTATCTCTAAGTATTAAGAGTTCATCTAATATTAATATATATATATATATATATATAGGTTATAGAGGGTTAAAACTAAAATTCTAGTAAGGAAATTATTATAGTGTCGTAAGATAGAATTTTATTAAATAAATCTAACTTTAGGTTAGTTAAATAAGTTATTAATATACTATTTTAATTAATTTAATAGGTTCTCTCTAGGTATACTTTCTAATTCTGGAAGTGTTGCTATCTTACTTATGTTACTATAGAAAGTTTCTTTTATGATAGTTTATATTCTGGGTAGGTTTAGCGATAGTCTTACTTTTAACTTATAGGATACTTTATCGTTAGAAGTACTAACTTATATGAATTGCAAGGTTAAAGAGTTAGTATATACTTTTGATAGTATTAATAGTGTTTACTGTAAGGTGGCGCGATACTGTTACTCCGATAAACTAGCTTTGAGAGTGTTTGGTACTACTAATGCTTTTCCTTCTATTAAGTAGCTTAATCTTACTTGAGACCTCCTTATTAATATTACTTGTCGACGTGTATGAGAATATGGGTATTAGGCTGTTATTAAGAAATGGCTGGCTTGTATGAATCCTTTTAATACTTAGCTTCCTGTTGGATATATTAGTATTTTTAACCTCTCTAAGGTTCTGAATATTGAAATTGTAGTAATTTCTCTTGGTATAGGTAACCTTACTGATAATAATGTTGAGGAGATTTTTAGGGTTAAGTTTATAAGTAACATATATGCAGTATATACTGGAGGATTATTATGCCACTCTTATATTAAGTAATATTATATAGCATTATTTCCACAACCCAGCTTAGGCTACTATAATCTAGAGAGGTAGTATTATTTAAGTTAGAAGAAGGAGGTATAGGAATTCCCTATAGTTAAGGTAGGTATCTTTTTAGGCTAGCTTGTAGAGAGCTGTAAGCTGGGTTAGATAGACTTCTTAAAGTTACCTGCTGTTGTTAGTAGTATTATTTTGAGTGGTAGGTTCTTACGTTAAGTTATGCTAACTAACGCTGATAATAAGAGGATTCTTAAGTGTAATTAATATTTATTTACCTCTATTAAGTATGATGGTATCTTTTATAATATGTATTTTAGGTTGTGTAGTGATAATGAGGCTGTTCTTACTGAGGTGATTTGTCTCTTTGGTCTATTAGCTGCTTAGTGTTACTGTTATTTTAGTATTTTTATATATAAGAAGTAGTGGGGTATAGTTTGGAGTGGAGAAGGGATTATTAGTATTAGTATCTGAAGTTCTGGAGGTTTAAGAGAGTAGTAGGTTTGGTTGGTTGAGAGGTTTAAGGTCTATCTTAGTATTAGTAAGGTTATCCTAATGAGGTTTATAGAGTAGAGGTTAGTAATATATTATAATAGAGAACTCTGTAATATAGAGAATATAAAAAGTATTATAAGTAAGGAGTATAACTGTTATGATTAGTGTGATGATGTTGTGATTAAAACTTAATAGTTTGATTTTATGTATTGTATGGTTGTATTATATAGCTTTCTGATAGTTTTTGTGTAGGTAATGGTAGGGTTTGTGTTTATCTAAGCGTGAGGCTATTTTTCTATTAATTTTATTAATACTAATTAGTAGCTGTAGTGACTATAGTAACCTTAGTGACTATAGCTTATAGTAACTATAGCTTATAGTAATTATAGTTTTATGAGAATGACTCCAGTTTCACTAGAGTGATGGTAGTAACTGTATTAAGGTAATCTACTAGCGACTGTATTAAAGCTATTTGCTTTATTAATTTCATCCTTATTAAAGCTGCCTCTGTAATGGTTACTATAGTGATGGTAGTAACTGTGTCTGACTTAACTTATTAAATTTATCTAACTAGCGACTGCAGCTACTTTAGTTGTTATAGTGACTGTAGTGACTATGGCGACTATAGTGACTACAGCCTTATAATAGTGACTATAGTCTCATAGTGACTATAGTGACTATAGCGATAATAGCTATTATAGTGATAATAGTGACTGTAGCGACTATAGTGACTATAGCGACTATAGTGACTATAGCTTTATAATAGCGACTATAGCTACTATAGTGACTATAGTTATTATAGTGACTATAGTGATTATATTGACTATAGTGACTATAGCTCCATAATAGTGACTATAGTCTTATAGTGACTATAGTGACTATAGTGATAATAGTTATTATAGTGATAGTAGTGACTGTAGCTATTGTAGTGATAATAGCGACTGTAGTTTCACTATAGAGATGGTAGTATTGGCGTCAGACTTATTAAGTTCGTTAATCTATTAAATCTATTTATTTAGAGTGATATTAGTGACTGGAGTTACTATAATGATTACTGTATCTAATTTATCTATCCTATCTAACTTATCTATCTTACTTAATTATAGTAACTATAGGAACTATAGAGCTGTAGTAGTAGAAAGTTAAGGGGATATAGTTAAATTTACTAAAATATTTAAGGTTTAAATAGCTTTGGAAAAATTATTATTATTATTAATATATACTATATGGCTTAAGTTTAAAGTTAGAAGTATTGGGGAATTGAATTTTTGGTGTTAAATGGTTTTTGTATTAGTATTATCTATCAAATTCTTATATTTACTTTACTAAGTGAGGTGTTGATATTCTGTGTGTATGTAACCTGATGTCTTAACTACTAAATACGTTAAGATACTAACTTTAGATAATATTATTACTATTTAGGATCTTCCTATTATAGTTTTTCGATGCTGAGAGGGTTTTTGTGTTGAAAGTTTTGTTGTATTAGGTAAATTTGGTTTTTTTGTGGGGTGTCTGAGGGTGGTAGTGGCGGTTTGCAGCTTTTGGTTTTTTGTTATTATTAGTTTCGAGTGGGTTACTTAGTATATTATTCTGGGTGTTAGTAGTATCTCTTGCTGTGAAATTTTTTAACTTTATTCTGCTATTTTTCTTAGTGGGTATCTTAAGGGTGAGGTAGGTTTCTATTAGAAGGTTATCCTCTGGATTCTATATTAAAGTAATTTTGTTAATAGTGTCCTTCGTTATAAACTGGGCGCTCTTGGGGTTCAGTAAGATATATTCAGCTAAAGCTGAATATAACTTTCCTTTCTGGATAACTAGTGGATAATTGAAATTCCTCTAGGAGATAAATAGTTAAGAGTAATAGTTGTAGGTTATTTCTAAATACTTTCGAATAATCTCGAAAGTAATAACTATATATAGTCTCCCTTTAATAGATACTGGGATTTTTCCTTCTATTTTAATTGTAGCTGTGAAGTTTCTAATGTTGTAAGTTTTAACCTAAAAGTTATATAATTTCTGGATATGGAGATAATATTACTTGACGTGCTTAGCTGAGGTTTCTATATGCCAGATTCTGCCTATTGCTTGTTGTTTAGTGCTGAGGTTTACACTATCTTTTATTATTATGCTAAATTGATATACTTTATAGTAGTTGACTCTGAATGTAGCTAATCGTAATAATGTTATAAGTATATTGACTTTCTCTAGGGGGTTATTAAACTTAGTAATAGTCTAATTGCATTTTAGTTATGTATGCTGGGAGTGTATAGTGAGAATATTTAGTTTTACGAGATTTATAACTACTGTAGTTATTCTAAGTAGAGATTAGTAACTATTTTTAGTGTTTATTATTAGTATTTAGAGTGTTTAGAATATAACATCTAAGTAGGAGATTTAGAATCTATAAGTTTTGAATTTTAAGATTTATAGATTTTAAGTTACTTACTTATAGAGAGGAATTAGGATAACTTATATGCTAGTTATTAGATAGTTAATATATATTAGAATATGTTTATTATTTCTCTTCTTATTAAGTATAAAATATAGTATTTAGGTGAGTTTGAAGTTATGTTAGATAGTATACCTAATTAATCCTAGAGGGTTGGTTAGGTATATAACTGACTTATTTATTCTAGTGTAGTAATAGTATTAGAATAGGTTTTTTGATAGGTTTCTGTTAATAATATAGTTAATCTTATTAATACTGCTGGTTGTAGTGCGTTTCTGCTTCTCTGTTGTGGTATTGTTACGCTGGATCTGGTTGATAGTATTGGCTGTTAGCATACTTTTTTTGGATAGGTGGATTGTTAGAGGGATATCTTACTTGGGTGGGGATGCTTTAGTGTTGCTTTCTGATTTTTTGTTTTAAGTTACTGGGTGGTTGCTGTATGCTGCTTACTGGGTTACTTTTTTTATGCTTATTTCCCTGAGGCTTGTTACCTGCTTGGATTTAGAAATATCCATTATAGTGTAGATAATATACAAGCTGGGTTTAAGAAGATAATGAAACTTTATATCTATACTAACTAGAGTAGTATTTCTTAATACTAATTTATTAACTATTAGCTTATTGTGTCTATTAATTAGTCTAGCTTCCCTAATTATGTGTGTCTTAGGGGCTTCTTTCTTAATAAATATAATTTTAATAGATAAGGAGACTGTAGCGTGAATAAGTAATGCTACTATAGGGTTGAGATTGAGTTTGATAGATTGGATAACATAAAGTAATATTAAATATCTGGAGTATATTATTGTTCTATTTGGAAGGGTTATTAGCGTCAATATCTTATAGTGGATCTGGATGAGTTTGGTTATTTGCTTGAGGGTAGTTTGATTGAAGTGTGTATTTTATTTTTAGGTCTTACTATATATATAAAAAAGCTTGGAGTTTAATAGGAATATTAATTCTCTCTGATAGAGAGTTTTGTGGTGAGTATTTAATATTGTTTTCTCTTTCTCTTACGATAGTAGCTGAATATTATAGAATTCTGTTAAATTTTTCTGCTGTTCTGATAGAGATAGATTGATAAGTTAGTTGAGACTTATATTGAGAGATTCATAAGTGGTAAAATTCCTTATTATAAAGATATTAATATAGATATTACTATATATAATATTTAGCTTTACTATATTTAGAAAGGTATAAGTAATATAGCTGAATATATTAGTCTATAGAGTGTAGAGGTAACTAACTATATTACGTGTGGAACTTATTATGGGGGTTACTATAATATAAACTTGGGACTGGATATCTATCTTTTTGAGGATCTAGTATATTAATAATATAGGATTCTTCACTATGTGTTTTTCGTTTATAATAGTAGTGAAAAACTCTATATAATATAGTAGGTGAAATAAGTATATAGCTACTAGTGTGGGACTATTAGGATTAAATTTAATGCTACTTCCTCTAATATTATCTTTATCTCTATTATTTTTATTGCTATTAAGTTTATCTTTATTTTTAGTATTAGTTTTCTTGTGAGAGTGATAGTTAGTGATACAGTATAGTAAAGGTTTTTTGTTAGGATTATATATAACCTATTGCTTATTTTAAAGTAGGTGGGCGAGATTTGTTAAGTAACTTATAAGAATTATAGTTTTTGCGGTTGTGGGGTTATTGGAATCTTTGCGTAATTTATATATTAATTACTTAAGAGCTGGTATGCTATTAAGTGTATAGGTAGTATGGTTACTTATGTATAATTTAGGATTTTGATAGAATATTTTGATTGTGAAGAAGTTTTTATGGAACTTAATTATTTTAGTAAAGGTCTGGCTGAGTATACAGGCTAGTGAGATAATAAGTGAAGGTTGAAATTTTTTCAATAGGAGGTTTTCTCAGTTGTGGATAGTTTTAGTGATTGCTTCTTTTAGTATTATTAAAAAGGTATGTGTCTTACTAATTCCATATTTATTAGTTAGGATTCTACTGTAGATAAGTAAGAATATCTGATTAATACTTTAGTTAGTATCTAGATAATATTAGTAAGACTGGAGGTAAAAGGGGAGTTAGGTTTTATAAATTTAAATATTTTAAGATCTATAAAGTTTAATTAGGGTAATATCCTCTAGAGGTATATATTAATAATCTAATAGGGTGTGAGGGTAAGCTGTTAGAACTTATTTAGCTTAATGTTATCTTAAGTAGTGTGATCTGTAGTGTGGAAGGATTTAGTTATCTTAGGTAAGTTAATTTCTGTTAGTAAGTTTCTGCTAATTAGGCTGCGGGAGATAGTTAGTTAATATATATTATACTTTCTGTTATTATTATTAATATATTCTGTCTCCTGTTTATTATTTATATAGTTACTACTCTCTGGATTGATCTATGTTACTACTATCTTAATATCCTCTGAAGTGGTAAATATAGATATTATATTATTTTGGATATTCTTAATTAGTATTCTATCCTTGAGGGTGTGATTGGGGATCTTGTTAAGTTTTACTTATAATTTCTACTTTATTATTATAGATAATACATGCCTCTTAATATATGATAGCTTCCTTATTATAGTAATTTACTTACTCTCTGAATTATCTATCTCCTTTAGTATCTTATTAAAAGATTTACTATATATAATATAGTGCTGGTTGGAAACTAACAATTTCTGCAGCTTTTTTGCCTGCCTAGCGTTTATATTAGGGTTATAGGAGGCTTTATATATTTTAATTAGGATTTTGTTGCTACTTTTAGTTATTTAAATCTCTAGATTAGTAAGAAGAAACTCTTAGTGAGTCTCCTTTTTAGTAATTAATTTGGTAGGCTTAGTGAGGCTATAGATAATATTACCTATAGTATTAGTGTTATTAGGTTGGGGACTGAAGAAGGTAGCCTCTATTAGGTGTGATAACTTATCTACCTTTATCTGCTTACTGGTTACTTCGTTAATAATAATTTCTATAGAAGCTATATTAAAATACTTAGTCTAATTAATTAAGTTTTAAGTTTTTTGATTTTTCTATCTTTTTAGGGGATTCTTCCTCCTGTTACTAAAATACTGGATAGTAATATATACTCTATTTTAGTTTTTATAATAATACTTTTAAGATTAACGTTTGGGGTTGTAAGTGGCTGCTTCTTTAGGGTTATTTAAATATATATGGAAAATCTGGGGGAAGTAGATTATTAAAAAGTATATTACTATAATATATAAAGATATTTAGTTAATATCTGAAAAGTAGAGTAATCTTTATATGTCTGGTTTCTATATTCTAAATACTGAGTGTATATAGATAACTATAAAGTAGTATTTATTAAAGTTGTTAGGGAAGTTATGGATAATTAGTGGGAGCTTATTGACTTTAGGTATGATGATTGATTTTATGGGAAGTGTGGATAGTTTTTTTGGGTTCTGTATACTGTTAGCGTCTGTAGTGTTAGGTGTAGAGGGTATAGTTTTGGAGCTACTACTGAGTTTTTAGTGTTTAGTAGATAGTATATTAGTAATGTTTACTTTCTTCTTACTGGATAGCTACTCTGAGAGCTCTCTCTTACTTATAGCTGTTTCTCTAGCTAATATAGTGAATAGAAGTAGTAGATAACTAAGGATTTTCTAGGCTAAAGGATTATTAGTTAAGTGTGTAGATAGATAGAGAGGTATTTAGGATTTATAGATTTGAAATTTCAGGTTTATAGATCTTAATTTTACTTTCTGGATTGAAACTTACTGTCTCTGTTAATTTATATCTAAAACTGATATAATATTTTAAATTTTAGGTAGGGTGCGGCGAAAGTACTAAAAGCTTTTATGGTTATCTTATCTTCTATTAATATACGTATACTATTTAATAACTAAGCTAGCTTTGAGAGTATATCCTTACTGGTTAAGTTATAATAGCTTTTTAGTAACTGTTTGTATTTCTCCCCGAGTTTACTGGAGGGTTTATGGTTAAACTACTTCTGGCTCTGTGATGTATACTATAAGTAGGGGATACTAAGTATTATAGGTAGATATAGTTTCTATTATTCATCTGAAAATTTAAAGTTATTAAGGGTTTTAGCTTTTTGCGTATTTGGTTTGTTTAGTATGTTACTGATAGGCTTAAATATAGTTAATAGTTGATAGTTGTCTGGGATTTGGAACTACTTAGCTATATTCTTATTGATATAGTGGATGATGTATAGAGTGATATGGCGTTTTGTTGTGGGTAGTATACTGAGTAGGCTTACTTTTTCTATAGTTTTATTAAATTTATTTTTTATATTCTCTATATTTTTATTATTAAGGTTGTTTTCTAGCTATAGCTGATTAGTATTACGTCTAAGTTAGGTCTCCTTTTTATTAGACTCTAGCTTATTCTTACTATTGTTATTGGTTAAGCTCTTGGGTGATTTAGGTAGGTTCTTGTCAGAAGTGTCGTCTTTAATATTATTATCTTTAACTATATTTCCCTCTTTCTCGTTATTATCTTGATTATTATATTGCTCTGCTGTATTATGTGTAATAGTGTCCGCTCTTGGGTGGCATACGCTTAGGTAGTTAGTTTCTAGGTTGGGAGTAATTACGTCTATACTTACTATTAAAGTATTATTTTATATATTAGGTCTGGAGGTTAGGGTGTGTGGCTTTAGTGTGTTCTAGTCTGCTATTAGCGTTATAATAGCTAGTTTAGGTTTGGGTTTGAGGTTAGGTTTAGGTTTAGGTTCTAAGGTTGGGGCTGGATTAGGCTTCTGTATATCCTTATGTAAGCTTATAGATATATCTTAACTAGTAGATCTTATTACTCTATTTATTAGGAGTGGAATAGGTTTACGTTTTTTGGAGCTGCTTACTATCTGGAGAATAAATATTAACTATATTTGGGATTTATATATTCTAAGTTGGGAGTCTTATTTACAGTTAGGTATATATTATAGGGGAAAATAGTGATGATGGGGTTTATAAATCTGAGGGATAGTAATTTTAAATTGAGTAGATATTAGTAAATAGTTTTACTTACTTTATTACTATTTGTTTGTGGGGCTGGAGGGATTCTATACTGTAGCTTAGCTGGAGTACTGATTTAGCTGTTAGTTTTCAGTATGTGTGGATATACTCTTAGGGTTTATAAGTCTGAAATAGATATTATTAAGGATAGATAGGTTTATATAACTTAGAGGGTTAGATAATAGAGTAGTATTTAATATAGAGAAGATAATAGAGAGGGTAGGTTTATTACTTAATAAGTAGATCCCTAGTGTCTAACTGTAATTATACCTACTTTACTTTTAGGGTTTATAAGTTTGAAATAGATATTATTGAGGATAGATAAATTTATGTAACTTAGAGGGTTAGGTAATAGAGTGGTGTTTAATATAGAGAAGATAATAGAGAGAGTAGGTTTATTACTTAATAAGTAAGTTTCTAGTGTCTGGCTGTGATTGTATCTATCTTACTCTTAGGGTTTATAAGTCTGAAATGGATATAGTTAAGGTTGGATAGGTTTGTGTAACTTAGATAGATTAGTAATGGGGACTCTAAAGGATAAGTGAATTATTTTAGATCTATAGATCCTAAGTTCCTCTTTAGTGGAGATACTAATTGAGATATAAGGTATAGGTATGAGGCTTAAAATTAGTGTAAGGCTGAATGTGGGGTTAGGCTGTAGTAGATATAGCTGTACTGTAGAATAAGTAGTTATAATAGAGTGTAGTATAGCTATAGAATACGTTTTTTGAGATATTTTGCTGTAGTTGAGAGAAGTAGAGTAGTATTCTATATTGAATTTAACTGTAACTATATTATTTATGTTAGTGTAATAGGAGATTCTGTGTTTTTTTACCTATAGAAATAGAAAGTATAATTTGATGTGGAATTAAATTTTATTATATTTATATATATATACTAAGTTAACGTTATAAGAACTAAATAATAGTATTATTATATTATTATACTATATAGTCTCTAATTTTTAAGTAGTTCTATACTAAGTTGTATTAATTAGAAGAATAGAAGTAATTACTATCTGTAAGACTGTAAGTTAGTATTTACTCTAAGTATCTAGTAATTATTAACTTATTATACTTCTAGAGTAATTATATTATTTCTTACTTTATTAATATTAAATCTATACTATAGTTTATCTATAGTCTGGTAGGTTCTATTAGTATCCTGCCCTATTCTGTAAATAAATAGCTTATAGCTGCTAGGTGCTTTATAGCTAAGCTGTTATCTTATTTAGGTGTGTTAGGTACTATATACATCTAAGTGTAATTGCAGGTTATTATTATTTGTGAATATAAAATAATAGCTTTATAGATGGGAAATGATGAATTTCTATTTTGTTTTAACTATACTATATATTATATTTAATATAGAAAATAGATTTTACTTTTAACTATATTATAGGTATTTAGTTGATATTAATTTTTGGTAGAAAGGATAATTATTCTTAAGATAAATAAGTAGACATTTTTTTGTTTTTAGTATATAGTAATAGGAGGATATAGTATAAATAGATACTTTTCTTAGATATAAAAATTATATTAAAGTTTTAATTATATTATAAATCTAACTTTCTAATTATATATTATAGTATTCTTGGGGGATAGGTTTAACTATCTCTCTAGCTTCCTCTCTGGGATTTATATTTAGTATAAGTTCACTTTTAGTGTTATAAATAGTATATAGGAGTGCTTATAACTTAACTATATTATCTTACTTAGTGTTACAGGCCAGCCCCATACGGAACACGCTACAGAACATCCTACTTAAGTGCAGCCAGACAACAAGTGAACGACTTATTGTTACGTACCTTTTGACGAGGCCACGGTATGGCTTAATTGGTAGTACTGTTTGTATGCGCCCGCGTGCGTATATGGATACTGAAGGCTGAGACGTTATTAGCTGTAACGCTACGCCCCCCAGTCGGGGCCAGCCCTTCACATATAATAAGTTACCCTAATGGTCTAGGGTTCAATCTGGGTTACGTATGGCGATTTACGTACGGATTTGTTCCCTGGCTAACAGCGATGCTGGGGGTATATTACTTAAGCGCTCGGAAGCCCCTACTGTGAGGCCACAACAGGCAGGTAGCGTGGCGCGGCAGGAGCGGGAGAGGGGAGGTAGTGTTACGGGCCAGCTCCGTACGGAACACGCTACGGAACACCCTACTTAAGTGCAGCCAGACAATAAGTGGATGACTTGTTGTTACGTACCTTTTGACGAGATAGCTTAATTGGTAGTACTGTTTGTATGCGCCCGCGCGTGCATATGGGTACTGAAGGCCGAGACGTTATTGGCTGCAACGCTACGCCCCTGTGGGGCCAGCCCTTCACACTTGGATAGATTACTATTCTTAGTAGGGTAAGGGAAGGTAGTATAGTAAGTAAAGAAGAGTAAGTAATATTTTTCCTTAAATTAGATAGATTAGTTAAAGTTACTTCTGTTAGATATATATATTCTAGTAGTAATAGTTTCTTGAGTATTCTACTAGAAGTATTACTAGTTTTAGTTATTAAATATAGACTGAGTTTAGTTCTATATAATATTAATAGTAAAGTTGTGTAGCAGTTCTTCCCAGATAAATTACTAAAAACTTAATAGTATCTTCTATTTTATAGTGTAGTTAGATTTAAACTTAATAGTAATCTGGCTATATACGATAATATAGGTCTGTAGGCTAGTAAATATAAATAGGATACTATTAGTATTAATCTTTTCCTATTACTTTTTAGGTTAGTTCTTATAGATTATACTCTCTAGAGTGGTCTTATAGTACTAATAGAGAATAAAGTGAGAGAGAAGCGTAAGTATAGTTTAAATTTCTAGATCTCTCTTATTTATCTTAAGTAGAGAGAGGAGTAGAATAAAGAAAGTATCTAGTGAGTCTTAGAAGCTGAGGAATCTACATTTAGTAGTAATAAAAGTTATAAATCCTGAGATACTAAATCTAGATTATATAGAATTATGTAGCTAGAGATTATTTTAGTTAATAAGTAGTAGTAGGAAATAGCTGAATCTATAATATATTATAATACTGAGGAGCTTTAAGTTTTTTACTTTACTGGTTGGGGTAGGTTACAGTATAGAGCTGGATCTGATCTAGTGGGAGTTAAAGATAATATTACAGAAATGTAGGTTAATTAGGTTAATAAAGAAGCATACAAGAAAAATAACTATAGTGAAGAGGAGGGCAGCTATTAGGGGTGAGGTTTCACTCTTATAATGTAATATAATAATATCTAAGAGGTATATATAGAATTTAATAGTTTAAGTAATAAATATTCAGTATTATAGGGAGGATATATAGTAGAAGGTAGTATTAGTAGGATATTTTAATATTAAGTTAAGAGGTTATATAGTGTTAGTGAGTATAAAGGATTTTTTAGAAAGTTATATGTAGTTCTCTTTAGTAATAAAGTTAGTTAAGGTTTTTATATAATACTATTCTACTCTCTATAAATAATAGTGTTTATAGTTATATTTAATAGAATTTCGAATAAACTTGTGAGAGTTGAAAAGAATATCGTTAAATTTATTATAGGAGAGAATTGCCTACTTGGATTTAGAGAGTATCCTAACTAAAAAGCTGTCGGAATAGCTACTATAGAGGAGAATGTTATTACTGTAGGGTTTAATACTAGCGGTATTAACTACTTCCTTAGTTATAGTGTAACTCTGGAAATAGTAGAGGCTCTACTTAAGGAGCTCCCCACTTAATTCTATTATTAAACTTATAGTGTCTCGAAGGAGGTTAATATTATAATAATAGTGGATACTTCTCTTGATGCGAGATAAGAGTGGATTAGTGGGGTTAGGTGGGGTATCTAATAGTAGAATTTCTCTAGTATTATAGAGAAATAATAAGGTTTTTTCTTAGTAATAAGTGTATATTAGTAAAGTTATTATTGGGTCCTTGCTGCCTGGCGACTACTCTACTGTAAGGTTAAATAGCTGGGGATACTAAAGGTTAGGTTTAGTTAGGAGACTGATAACTTTAGATTATGTCTCTTAAAACTTATCCAGACAGGTTTTAGTATTACCTTAACCTCTAAACTGGATTTTGGTGTTTTTAGTGTTGAGGAGGAAGAAGAAGTTTTTTATTATAGGGAGGGTGATAGTTGTACTGTTAGTATTTTCTTCGCTAGGGTCTGTAATTAATTATTTTATCCTAGTGATATTTTAGTTTAAGTTGCTAAGTTTATCTGTAGGGAGGTTAAACTTATAGAGAGTTAGTATTCTATCTGTAGACTGTTTAGTGGAGAACTGAGTTTTGCTGCGTACGTTAAAGTAGGAGAGTGGAATATAATTAAGTTGGGATTTGGTAAGAGTGTTTTTGATATTTAGTATTATGATGTGGTTGAAAAATATGCTATGTTTATTTTCTGTTAGTTAGGTAGCTCTGTTTTGGGTACTGCTGTGAGATTTAGTATACTAATAGATACTAGGGAAGAAGATGTAGATTAGCTGTTTTTGGATCTTGCTAAAATAGGTGTGTGGGATTTGGTGAAGTGGGATATTGTGATATTTTTTATCTGTTGGATTCCTGATTGAATATTTAATATGGATGCTGCTGGTGATTTTTTTTGTGGGTTAGTATAAGGGGGTATATTTGATAGATTTATTAAAGTTGCTAATATTTAGAAGGATATTGAGGAAGCTGTTGATATTAAACTGAGTTTAGTGAATATTAATATTAGTATTATAGTTGAGATTTAGATTGATGAAATTGTGATTTGCGGGGAAGTTTTTATTAGTATTATATATAATCTGTTTCAGTATTTATGTTTTAGGTAGTATAGTATAATAGGGAACTTATTTCTGTAAGGTAGTAATATTAGTTTTCTGGGAGAGGCTAAATTCTCCTGAATAGTTAAGTTATAAGGAGGGATAGGAAGATAGCTTTAGTTTAAGGTTATTATTGTTGATAATAGCTGGTTCCTTATTAGGTTAGGTAGTATAATGAGAATAGTATGAGATAAGGCTAAGTTTGGTAATAGTAATAATTTTTTGAGTGAGTTAGCTTTCTGGGGTAATTATAGTGTTATTTACTTAATTAGCTATAATATGTCTGTTAATAGTATGATGATTTTTAGAGCGTAATTAATAAGTGGGGGGAGTTAGGGGGGGAGGGGCAGGAAGGTTATTATATTCAGAATTCTCTATATTACTATTAATATTAGGCTGTGTGAGATTACTATTATTAGGGTTATTAGTAAGGCTGCTAAGTTACTTTTAAGTAAAGAAATTATTATTCTAAGACTTACTTTTAGTTTTACTACTGGAAGGGGAATCTGTGTAGGTTGGGGATTATAGTTATCTTAGAGGTGTTAATAGAGAGTTTTCTTAGGGCTGGTTATAGATAAGTAGCCCTCTCTAGAATATTAATAGTATATTTCTCTAATACTAATAATAGGTGAGTGGAAGTTTTAGAGGTACTAATAGAGAGTCTTTCTGAGGCTAGTTATAGATAAGTAACCCTCTCTGGAATATTAATAGTGTATTTCTATAATACTGGTGATAGGTAGATAGTAGTCTTAGAGGTGTTAATAGGGGGTCTTCCTGAGGCTAGTTATAAATAGATAATCCTCTTTAGAATATTAATAATTAGCTTCTATAATACTAACTAATTTTACTACTGAGAGAGGAATCTATATAGATTAGGGACTATAATTATCTAGAAGGTATTAATAGAGGGTCTTTTTGGGGCTAGTTATAAATAGGTAGTTCTCTTTAGGATATTAATAATTAGCTTCTATAATACTAATTAGTTTTACTACTGGGAGAGGAATCTATATAGGCTGGAGACTGTGGTTATTCTGGAGATATTAATAGAGGGTCTTCTTGGAGCTAGTTATAGATAAGTAGCTTTTTCTAGAATATTAATAATATATTTCCCTGATACTAGTGATAGGTGGGTGGAAGTCTTAGAGATACTAATAGAGAGTCTTCTTAAGGTTAGTTATAAATAAGTAGCCCTCTCTGGAATATTAATAGTATATTTCTATAATACTAATAATAGGTAGATAGTTATCTTAAAGGTGTTAATAGGGGGTTTTCTTAGAGCTAGTTATAGATAGATAGTTCTCTCTGGGATATTAATAATAAGTTTCTAAGATGCTAGTGATAGGTAGATACTTATCTCTAGGCTGTTAGTGGGAGGCCTCTCTAATATTAATAGTAAGTAGAATTCTCAGGAAGGTTAGTTATTATATATCTTATATAGATAGAAGTTAGGAAACTTAAAAGAGTTTATAGATATTAGGTTTTATAATAGTTTAATTAGAGGAAATGTTTATATATTTATTTAACTGAGTATTTGGTAATTTAAAGTTATTTAATATTAATATTCTGATTGATAGTAGATATCTGATTTGAATAGTGATGTAAGAGATAGAATCTTAAAATATAGTTTTTTCTTACTTTAAGTTTATTTTTAACATTTTAATTCTAATTTTTAATAAATATAATTTATTAGGTGATAGTTATCTTATTTTAGTGATTTATAATAGTATATATATTATAGATAATATTTCCTTACTTCACTTAGAAATATTTCCTTACTTTACTTAAGAATACTAGTCTCAGGAGTATTCTATTTATAAAGTTATATGTTTTGGATAATAGGTTTTAGGTAAAGAACTGATTTGAAATAGCTATATTAAGGAATGTGAGGGTTAGGATTTATAAATCTGAAGTATTCTAAGGAATATGAGGGTTGGGATTTATAAATCTGAATTATTTTAAGGAATGTGAGAGTTAGGATTTATAAATCTGAACTTCTAGAGGTTTCAGGTTTATAGATCCTAACTAGTTAGTTATAATTATATTTAGGTTAATATATAAAATTTATGTAAAGTTAGTTTATTTTGGTAGAAAGTTAGTTTTTGTTTATAAGTATAGTGATTATGTATTTTGGATTTCTTCTCCTTAGTAATTTATTTATAACTATGGTGATTACGTATTTTAGATTTCCTCTCTTTAGTAATAATGGATTTGAAGTGGAAATTTATTCCTTATAGCTAGCTTATTAGTGATGGGAGCTTTAGTAGCGTCGAGGGATTATTAAAGTGATAATAAGTAATATCAGGAGAAATAGAGTGATAATGAGGAATATCGATAAACACTAACTATCTATAAGGCTTATTATAATTAGCTATATCTAGAATATAATAGTTCTGACAATTAAGTTTACTAGTTAATGGGAGCCTTAATAGTGTTGAGAAATTATTAAAGTGACGATGAGTAATATTAATAGATACTAAGCGATAATAAGTAATATTAATAAATAGCGACCGTATGTAAGGTTTATTATAATTAGTTATACCTACTATATAATGATCCTAATAATTAAGTTTACTAGTTAATAATCTGAGTGATGGTGAATTTATAGCTATTTTAGTTAAAAGGTTATAATTATATCTAAATTGTTAAGATAGGGTAGATAATTATCTAAAGTTTATTGTTACTGTTATTAAGCTTTTTGAGGCTGCTAGGTTAGATTTTGATTTTCTGAGTAAGTATAATATTATTTTAAGTTAATAATTTAGATATTTATTATTAATAGATAATAAAGTGTCTAATTTATTTGAGGTGATATTATATCTTAAGTTTATAGAAGGATAGTAGATAGCTATAAATAGTATATCTAGAAGTGGATTAATAAATAGTTTACTTAATGAAAGGTATTTAGTAGTTAGTAGCTAAATAGCTGAAGATTCTGATAATATATCTGGGAGAATAGTAGATAGGTCTATTAATTCTGAATTTGATAATGCTGAAAATTATAAGTATAGTATATGTAAGAACTCTGAAAATAATAAGCCTTCTGAGAATTTTAAGTCTGACGACTAACCTATAAACATAATATATACTAATATAATTATATAAGATAATATTAAAGGATAATCTGGAGGAGAAAAAATAGTAATCAGAGAAGATAAGTTAGTAAAGAGAGGATTAATAATAGATATAATTACTAAAAACCTAATTTCTTAAAGGTTGAAAATATTTAAAGTATTTAAATTTTAAATAAGTGTCTATAATGAATCTAATATAGTAGTTCAGTTTTAGTTTGCTTTCCGGGATATAATAAGGAAGCTAAAAAGTAATAGAGAGATTAGTTTATATAAGGATGACTATTATTATATTGGTGAGTTTGTATTCTATTAGACATTTAGAGAAGTTTCTAAAGATTGGCTTTATTATATACTTACTGAGTATAATAAAACTATAGTTACAGAAGAGAGTTATATAGAAGTTGGAAAGTTGATGAAGAAGCTTGGAAAATAGGATTATCTAGAGCTATTATTATTTATATAGTAGTGGGGGAAAATTATTAATAATCTAGATAAGATATCTAGATCAGTTACTAACTAACTATAGGTTACTATATAGTAGTATAAGGTATGGAGAAAATAGGTTAATTTGAAGGATATCTATAAGAGTGGAATATTTGAAGCTGTAAAGTTATAAGAACTCTTTTAAAAAGAAGGAATTACTATAGTATAAGGAAGGAGTGTTGATAGTTACTTAGCTGAGTTCTTAGTAAGAGAATTTAGTTTAAAAGGTGTAAAGAAGTTTAAGGATATTATTTATGGTTATACTATATTAGGGATACTTATGGAATATTTTGAGTGTGAGGTTCTGGTTTTTTTATTAAAGATAATTGAGTTTTGGTATAGATAGTTAAAAGGTGAAGGGGGAAAGTAGGGGTTAAGTATTTTACTGAAAAAGAGGAAGATGGAAGTGGTTTATAGTTTGCTAGTATAGAAGATACTATTTCTTATTTATCTCTATGAAGCAGTAGAAGTAACTATTCTAGATAAGGTAGTAGAAGGAGTAAGTTTAGGAGAGATAAAAGTATTATAGTGGATTCAGAAGGGAAAGAAGAAAATACAGGTTATAGATCTCCTGATTGAAGTATTTGTAGAAGGAATTAGAATATAGAAGATAGAATAGAAAGAAGTTTCTTACAGTTAATAGATTCGACTAAGGGTGAGGTAGGTTTTTTTAGTTAATAAATTTGACTGAAAGAAAAGTGGGTTCTTTCGGTTAATAGATTTAACTGAAAGAAAAGTAGGTTCTTTCAGTTAACAGATTCGACTGAAAGAAAAGTAGGTTCTTTCAGTTAATAGATTTAACTGAAAGAAAAGTGGGTTCTTTCGGTTGACAGATTTAACTGAAAGAAAAGTAGGTTCTTTCAGTTAATAAATTTAACTGAAAGAAAAGTAGGTTCTTTTAGTTAACAGATTTAACTGAAAGAAAAATAAGTTTTTTCAGTTAATAGATTTAACTGAAAGAAAAGTAGGTTCTTTTAGTTAATAGATTTAACTGAAAGAAAAGTAGGTTCTTTTAGTTGATAGATTTAACTGAAAGAAAAGTAGGTTCTTTTAGTTAATAGATTTAACTAAAAGAAAAGTAGATTCTTTCGGTTAATAGATTTAACTGAAAGAAAAGTAGATTCTTTTAGTTAATAGATTTAACTGAAAGAAAAGTA